>OMNV01029421.1:32442-59818 GCA_900303265.1 Brotula barbata
TTACAAGGATACCTAATACAAGTGTGTTTGTTTGTGTGTGTTTGTGTGCGTGTCAATTGGACCAGCATGGAACAAAACTACAGATGGTGTAGAATTTTCCTGACTTGTAAACATCAAACAAGATAAACTTAAGTTTATTTGTTTTTTCATTTTTCTTAAGTAAACATGTGGTACTTAGTGAAGTAATAGACATGTAATGAAAATTGAATTTGACATAAGATAAAATAGAGTAGAAGAATTAAAGCATTTGACAAGTTTCTTTTCATAAAAATCCTTTATTTGTCATATTTATGCTAACTGGTGACACATGGGGCCCAAACCCATAATTGAGAACCTACTTCATGTTTATAAAATAAGAAGCGGATTATACTGATGCAAAGAGATGCACCTCTTGTCAACCTTTTCTCTCGAAGGTCAGCTGACCATGATCGTTGGCCAGGTGGGTTGTGGGAAATCTTCGCTGCTGTTGGCAATGCTGGGCGAGATGCAGACCATCGATGGAAAAGTCTCCTGGAGCAAGTAAGAGAGCTGACAATGATCGAATGATACCACAGAGACGATGAAACACTGTCACGAGGAGGACATCCTCCTCTGGACACAACCATTAGTCATTTATCAGAGATGAGTCATACATGTGACATGAGGTCAGGACGTAAAATGTGTGCATCCATTCTAACTAGACATTCATCTCCCACTATCAATTCTTTCTTTTTACACAATTAAGATCATGAATATATAACGCGATAAGATGTTTTTCACGATGATGTGTGACTTACAGGTTTAAATTTATCCTGGTGGCGGTCACAAACCTAAATCTAAATGTTTTAGAGATAAGTGTCTGAATGAACATCGAACACGTATCTGCATGTCAGGTCTCATCAAAGTCATTTTAAGATCTGAAACATTCCCTTTCCCAGGAAATAGCCTGATCCACCTCATCGCCTACTCACTCTTCATCTTCATTTTTACCCGTTTTCTGTGTTCTTTTTCTTTGCCCCATCAGATATCTGCAGATCCTTACAGATTAAAGTCTGAATTATAAAGAGATCCACATCATATATTCATAAGCACACAGACATTTGTTGTGCTTGTTAATTAATAACGAAAATATGAACATTAAACGTAGCATATTTTTCGTAATTGTAGAATTTCTGTTTGCTTTTATTTAGTGAGTGTTACATTTTCAGGTATGACTTTGATTATAAACCGGTAAGTTGCTTGTAAAACCTGCAGAAATCAATTGATGTCTGTTCTGTTTCATGTTTCATCTAAAAGTTGATGAAAATTTTCCATTTCTTCCTGTATGCCATCTGTTTTATCATATCTGGAAGATGAATGGTAAATGGACTGCATTTCTACAGCGCTTTTATACAAAGCGCTTTACAATGTTTGCCTCACATTCACCCATTCATACACACATTCACACACCGGGCATCTAAGATAAGCATGCAAGGCCCACTTGCTTGTCGGGACCTTCGACATGGTGGAGCCAGGGATCGAACCAGTGACCCTTCAATCACTAGGTGATCACCCTACCACCTAAGCCACGCCGCCCCCGATGAGTAACGTCGCTTCCATATAGGATGCTAGAGGTGAAATCACTAATTAATTCCCACTGGCAGACCGGAGACCCAGTGTTTGTCTCCACAATCCTCGGTTCTCACCACTGCATCCATTCAATGTTAGCTAGATAGCTAGGGCTAACACTAGCAAGCACTAGCAGTAGCCATGTCGCGAATGTTAGCTATCGCCACTGATTTTGTCTTAAATTAATAATGTAGTGCAGTGTACTTTTATAATATCCTTATAGTTCACAGTTGTTCTTTATGTGTGATGGAAGTGAGCATATTTCAATTGGCCAATGACTGATCAAAACAGTGTGGGGGTGTGTGGATACGCACAAAATATCATTTAAGTAAAGTGGGAGTGAGCGATCTTTGGTACCAGAGTGACTTTGTGCTGTTGGTTAGATGGCACACACAACCAGTCTGACGCCATACTTGTATTTTTTTGTGTCGCTCGGGTTTTTGCTCTGTCACATCTTGCTCTGTATAGAATTGTTTTAAGATTTGTAAATTCATTCATAAAACAAGGAGCTTGAGAGACAAATGTGTGCCCAATTTTCACACCTCATCATAAATGACCAATCATTATTGGCAGAATGGAATAAGATATCATATAAATGAAATCTATACTCCATAGTACAAAGGTGTCACTTGCCAAAAAGTGATTTACACGCTATCAATGTGTTGCGACACATCTTACATCTTAGTTCATTCTGCCAATAATGATACATTATAACATTAGGAGTGTAACTAAAGCCTAATGTGTTAAATTTGGCTTCCTTTAACGTAGCATTATAGGCAGAATGGATTAAGATGCCCACATATTTGCTCCCACTCAGCTGTCAAGGTAGTAGCTAGGGGTTAGCTTGCAAGCTAATGTAACATATCATAACATATTTTTGTCACAGAGAGAAGATGGTGGGAAAGTTTCAGTTTTCCGTCATACTAAATTAAAGAAATCACTACTCGAAGCGTATTTTTCTGCCTTAAAAAAAGTTTTAATATGGAAGCATAGTGAACGTATGGATACCGAGTTATCTTTGGTAACCTTCTCCCCCCCACCCATGTTAGAACTGAATTCCACATTCACATCTATAACATAACAGAATCTGTAGCTACAAATGCTCCACACTAACCTTTGCTTTGTGTGTATGTGTGTGCACGCATACTGTACTGTATGTGCACACACATTTGCTCTTTGTGTGCGGTGTGTGTGTGTGTGTGTGCGTGCGTGCGTGTGTCTGTGGTTTCTGTCTCTTTACCTGCCGCCCTCTGGCCACATCAGGCTGCCTGATTGTGAGATGATCCACGAGGGGAAAATAAGGTACTTTCTGCCTGGACACTCATTTATTTGCACACAAATACACACATGCATGTGCGCACAAACACACACACACACACACACACACACACACATTAACCTCTCAGCCTTTCACCTGATTCACACCCAGGGTTGCTTGCTGTATTTTGAATGTGCTGAAGCTCATTTAACCTTCAACCCCACAGACACTAAAGGATCCATCATCCACTGAATCTGCTTACTCAACGTTTGCTGCTGTTTTTAGGCACAAACGAGTGAATTAAATACTTTTCTCGACATTACTACACATCAAGAAACCTCTCGGCAGCCCTGGTGGAAGCAAAATTTCCATATTCCAGTTTGTTGTTACGTTAGGTCTCAATGTGTCAAACACACATACACACATGAGTTACAAGGAGCCACCACACACACTAATTATGACAGCCATCAAATGCATCGCTGACTCGGCTTTTTGATTCTGAGTGAGTTGTTTCGTTCTGTTAATGTCTGACAGGTTAGAGTTCTCTGTGTGTTTTCTCTCTCTCTCTCTCTCTCTCTCTCTCTCTTCCTCTCTGCGTGTGTCTTATTATTGCATTATCTCACACGTCGCCTTTGATGGTAATAAGCTCTTTCTAACACACTGACCTGACTTTGACAGTTGGTCAGAGACAGAGGAGTCTGACGAAGACATCAGGAGGTATCAGGTCCTACTTCCTGTTTTGTATCTGAAGTGATCCCCTCCCTTGCTCCCCCTCCTCTTCTCACCTGTTTTTCTCCTTTCCATTTTCCATATTTACTCGTAAGAGGACAGTATAGCTCTGGGCTGAGTGGCTCCTGATCACATACATGGACAGTTTTTATCGTCTATTTTGGATTTTACTTGGTTTGTAGTACTACCAAGGAAGTTGGGTTTGTAGTCATTTGTCTTATTCGCAAGGTGTTGCTTAAACCTTTCAACAGTTTTATAACAATTAAATACATTTCTGTCAATGGTTTGATTTTTGTAAATCGTACCATCTGGGAGAGATTTGACTTAGACTTAATGAGTCTGTTGTCTGAAAAAACCCTCAAACAAAAGTCAGAAATTCAAGAAAAACTCTGTTGGCAGAACATGATAGAAAAGGCTGGAAAACCTCCTTACATGAAGTTAGAAGTTATTAAAGCATTTTCCTGAAATCCGTATTCCCATGGATCTCTATCCTTTTGTAATTTCCCCTGATTCATCATCAGAGCTTCAGATAAACATGCAGGGCGCTCTAGGGAAAAATAGGACCCAAAGAAAAATGGATTTTAACTTCGTTATAGCATAACACAATTATATGTATGTAATAACATGTAATCCAAAAGACGCGTTTAGCTTTTATTTTGGCGTGCATCACTTCTATCTTTGCGCTGTTGAGAAACTAGAAACATTGGGATTCTGGTAAGCGAACACTATCTCAAAAATGCTCCAGAATAAACAATGCTTAAATTTTGTGAATTTGTCAAAGTATCGCTGCTTTTTACAGACGTTTTTTGTTGTTCAGTGTGGAACAATATGTTAAAAATAAATCTAAAAATTTTTCCTCTGTAAAGTGGACAGACTATAAAGAAACACTGGTGTGCTCCGGGCTGCAGCTCATCTTCATCCAACGCTCGTCACAAAGATGACCTCAACTCGCTTACATCATCAGACCGTAGAATGTCCGTAAAGTGGAAGAATTGTAGCAATGCAAAATTTACCACCCTAAACGTTGATTTTCAGTGTGAGTTTGGTAAATATACCTGTAAGTGTTTTCTGCAGTTAAAGACAGTACAACTCTTATAGTACTTGCCAGAATCCTCTCTAATTTCACTTGGATGTGTGTCATCAGGAGCTTTAGCTGAACTCTCCCACCTTTACAGTTTGCTGCCTTCTGCTCATCTCTCATTGGTTCTGTGTTTTTGGATCCCTAATTGGTTTTGTGCTTTCAATGTTGGGAGTCTTCAAGTTGTTTGAGACGTACAGATTTGGAGTCTAGTAGAGGTTTAGGGCCAAGAAAGGAAAAAAAGATCAGAATGATGAGAAAAAAAAGTCAGAATTCTCACTTAAATCTCTGAACTCTAGGGAGCTCCTAAAGTCCTAGAAGGTGAGATTTTGTGTGATATCTTGTGCGCAGAAGAAAAAAAAATCATCTCTGTGGTCTTCAGGGGCTCTGTAAAAATCAACTAAAATAAGTTTATTATTTATTTTATAAGTCATAAATACAAGAAAAACTCTGAGGTCTGATTTTAACTTGATCCTGAACCTCTTTGGTAGTCATGACTCAGACAAACTATACTAATGTAATGTAAAATGTAAACTTGTTTACACAGTTAGATCACTTTATAGCTGAGAGTGAAATTCTAAAGCTACTTATCTGTCTTATTTAGCGTCTAAGTCTAATTTCTATTTTTTTAGGAAAACCTTTTAGGAAACTGAATTAATGTAACTAAGTAAGATATTTTGGTTTTGTTGAAATCAACTGCTGATAAAATAAACTGCGTTGAGAGGTTCACACTGTTAAAAACATATTTCTGAGAGAAAATCTCAAACTTTGGCACTGCCTGATCTTCACGAATAAATCAATGGATTTTCTCTGTCAAAAGTTCAGACTCCCAGCAAAGTTGTTGTTGTTGTTGTTGTTTTAATCTGTGGTGATGGTGTTTTCACTCTTGTTGTAGATTGACTTTGTTGTTGACGATCCCTAACCTGATCCATGTTGTTGTTGTTTTTATCCATATCGCTGTTGTTTTCACAGTCGTCATGTTGTTGTTGTTTTTAATCAGTGCTGCTGTTGTTTTCACTCATTATTGATTGAATTTATTGTCGATGACGTGCAGCTCATCGCTAACCCGATCCGTGATTTATATTTCTGACATTATTTGACGTGTTGCGGTGGAGTTTGACAGCTTGATTCTCCCTCTGTTCAGTCGTCCTGCATTCATGAAGCTGCTCAAAGCAGGAGTGCTGATCTGATTTTAGATTTATTTGTTTTTGAGCATTTTGTCACGAGCAAAATCAAAATATGTGAACTAAATGCCAGGTTATACCCTGAACAGGAATATGATAGTTCTGTTCCGTTAAAGGGCAATTCGCAAGTTTTCCTAGCTGTTTCGTAACTGTTCTAGTGTTTGTAGATCCTTGAGTAGGAAATAGCTAGTTTATGGTTCTGTTTTTATGCGATTACTTTTTGTTTTGGGTTGTAAATGTAGAAAGCTGCCACAGCGTATTAGGGCCTTTGTAGTAAAAAAAAAAAAACATTAATGGAGCAAAATTCTCTGACATTATATGGTTGCAAATTTGCGAGAAAAAAATTGTAAAAAAAGTGTCATTCACACACCTCACTAAAAGCACTTGCACACACTACTAAAGAACCATGTACCTGTGTGTATGCGTGATCATAGTACTATATGTGTGATCTGTATGCTATTAGTAGTATTTTTGCGCGTGCGCATGCTTTCAGTGGTGAATTCAAGAATTCAAGAAGTTTTTTCTTGCAAATGTCAGAGACTTTGGCTCCATTATTGTTTTTGGTTTTTTTACCTCTAGTGGCCCTAGTACACCGTCATAGTGCAGAGTGCACAGTTTGCACATCCAGCGCATAAAAACAAGTTTTCAACCTGACAGAACGATTCCAATGTCCCACAATCCAATAGCTGCGATGGCTCAGAATGATGGTGAGGGTAGATCAGCACTCTTGTTCTTCAGCGCTTAATGAAGACAGAATCTGCAGCTGTCTGTTTCTGTTTCCTCTGTTTGCCTCTGTTTCACATGATGCACCAGCAAGAACAGATATTCGGTGGCCTACGCTGCCCAGAAATCGTGGCTGCTCAATGCGACGGTGGAGGAAAACATCACGTTTGGCAGCCCCTTCAACAAGCAGAGGTCAGACGCCAAAAAAAAAAATCAAAGGTCTCCATAGAACTCGGAGCTTTACAAACTTTCCAAAAACATTTCATAACATCAGCCTCCACCTCTTCAGTGCTTCTTCTATCTTCTATCTTATCAACATGCTTTCTGAAAACTAAGAATTTGGTTGCCCAGCATCTGTGCATATGTCAATAAAGCTTTAAAAGTTTGAAATGTTCAGATTACTCCACGTGTACCACTTGGTGTTTTTTGTATTGTGTATTACTACATTGTTGTTGGTGGTGTTTAACTGCTGCTGGCGCTCACGTTGTTTCTCAGGTACAGGGCAGTGATTGACGCCTGTTCTCTGCAGCCCGATATCGACCTGCTGCCTTTTGGTGACCAAACTGAGATTGGAGAGAGGGTATGCCAACATTAGTCACTTGCTGTTCTCTAAATAATCCTGTATGTGTTGAATATTTGTTTATTGTTGTTGTTTTGTGAAAATACCCAGATCCTGAGAGCCTTAAGACTATTTTTGTGATTTTTATCATGGTTTACCTACTTCCAACTCATTTGTACTGTAGCTGCTCAGCCATGTAGTGTCTATATTTCATCTTAATGCATCTTAAAATTTCAGATCAATGTGCATGAATACAAAGCTCACCCATCACCACAGGGATCTCTGGTATCGCTGACTTGGTATTGTTTAAGCCAGGAAGCGGACAGCGGCTTACTTTGTGAAAAAGCCAGAACAAATTTGTCACTCTCCCTGGTAGCCAATCTGAGCAGCTAAGCAGCTTAGATTGGCTTTTAATTCGTCTTGTGTGCTGAGACGTTATAGGCATGATTGAATTTCTCTCAGTTGGAAAAAAAACAGTCGAGAACTTTGAAAATCGGGCTAAGCCGCCCCGTGTGTGTTGGTGTTTGTGATTACGTGTCGCTGTGTTTCAGGGCATCAATTTGAGTGGAGGTCAGAGGCAGCGGATCTGTGTGTCCAGAGCGCTCTATCAGAACACCAACATTGTCTTCTTGGTGAGCTGAAAGTCTTCCTCCTGATTCGGTATTTTGGCTCGTCCCCCCTGTGGATGAGTAATATGGATTGTTGTACATCTTCACCTTCATCCATGTCTCTGCTCTTCCTCACAGGACGATCCGTTCTCAGCTCTGGACATCCACCTGAGTGATCACCTGATGCAAGAAGGAATTGTCAAGTTTCTGCAGGATGACAAAAGAACTGTAGTACTTGTCACCCATAAACTGCAGTATCTCATACACGCCGACTGGGTAACAATTTACACAACCGTACTCAAGTACTGCATTATACTGTGCAGTACTGTGATTTTTATTATGTGTGTGGTCAGATCATAGCGATGAAGGACGGCTCTGTGCTGAGAGAAGGAACTCTGAAGGACATTCAGACTCACGACGTGGAGCTTTACGATCACTGGAAGACCCTTATGAACAGGCAGGACCAGGAGCTGGAGAAGGTAGAGCGACTCCTGTGTTTTTCTACAGCTCTACAACTGTTTTGTCTCTATTGTCATGTTTCTGATGGGATCCACTGTCTCTGTACTTGTAGGACATACAGCAGGACAGTCAAACCACTCTGGAGAGAAAGACTCTGAGGAGAGCCTTCTACTCCAGAGAGACTAAGAGCCAGGTAGACGACGAAGATGAAGGTAAAGGATTCACAGCTGTTTCAGAAACATCGAAATGTTGAGTCACCAAGGTTTAGGAATTAAAAAGCTAAATTGTTTGTTGAAATGTTCAATTGTCGGAAACATTTCACCTCATCAGAGGAAGAGGAGGAGGAGGAAGACGATGACAACCTCTCCACCACCACAAACAGACGATCAAAGATCCCCTGGAGGGTAATCTGATTATCTGCCTGTTCACCTGCCCATTGATTCATCATTTTATACATTCATTCATCTGTTCATCGATCCTTGGGGATATCCTTGTATCCAACCATTCATCCATCTATTCATTCATCTGTTCATCTATCCATGCATCTCCACATGTTCCATTCATCTGTTTGTTTGTCATCCATCTGTTCATCCATTCATCTCTTTGTCTGTCCATCTGTTCTTCCATCCATCCCGTCGGTTGTCTCATCCTCTCCTTTGTTTGTGTAGGTGTGCTGGTG
This sequence comes from Brotula barbata, assembly GCA_900303265.1. NCBI lineage: Eukaryota > Metazoa > Chordata > Actinopteri > Ophidiiformes > Ophidiidae > Brotula > Brotula barbata. The sequence goes on from OMNV01029421.1 coordinate 41,307, forward strand.
TTATCTGTCCTCTGGTGGCTTCTTCATGGTCTTCCTCATGATTTCCTCTAAACTCCTCAAGCACTCTGTCATTGTTGCCATTGACTACTGTTTGGCTCGCTGGACTTCCTCCAATACCAATTGGGAGGCAGCCAACAGCACGGCGAACGTCACAATGTCGCAAAACAGTGCGCAGGAGGCCAAGGTACGGTGTGACGATGATGTCCTCACTTCACTCATCCTCCTGTCATGTTTACAACTTTAACTGGTTGATATGTGTGTGTGTGTGACTGGTAGAATGACACCTACTACCTGTCGGTGTTTATCGCCTTGTGTGGGGCAGGAATCACTTTGTGCCTCATCACCTCTCTCACCGTGGAGTTTCTGGGTCTATCGGCAGCCAGGAACCTGCACCACAACCTGCTTAACAAGATCATCCACGCCCCCATCAGGTAAACAGTCACACCTACATCTAAGGAGAACTTTTAATAGGTAATAAACGGCACAGCAAAGAAGTCTTTGGTAGACAAGACAGTGAAAGTCTGTGAAAGTCTGGACTTCTAAATCGTCGTCTTTGCCCTCAGGTTTTTTGACATCACACCACTGGGTCAGATCCTCAACCGTTTCTCAGCAGATACCAACATCATAGACCAGGTACGTGGATGGAAGTTGATGGGAAACTCGCATCCATTGGTGCCAATACATGACGTTAGAAACAGCAGATTTATCTCCTTAATCGCAGTTTAATCATAGTTGTATGTAAACACACTGACAGTTCTAATGATTGCTGTTGGTGTGTTGCACACATCTACAAGTCCTGACTTTAACATTTTTGGAAAAAGAGGAGCTCTCCACAGATTGTGTAACAAATGTGTGTTCATCCTCCTCCGCTCTCTCCTTTTCTTCCAGCATATTCCTTCCACCCTGGAATCCCTGACCAGATCGACATTACTATGTGTGTCGGCCATCGCCGTCATTTCCTGCATCACGCCGGCCTTCCTCATTGCTCTGTTACCCCTGGCTGTGACCTTCTACTTCATCCAGAAGTACTTCAGGGTTGCATCCAAGTGAGTCCATAAATCATCATGAATGAGTGAAAAAATGTTGTTTTGGAAGAAACAGCGAGGCTTATGGCATTTAGATGAAAGACGCTGCCGTCTGTGTGTTTTCTCTTGATAAGATAGTTGCCATAGCGGTCTGACAGGTCGGTACGTTTTCCCTTGTGGATACAATGGTGTTATGAGTGGTTGCTACAGCAGTTGACATGGCCAAGTTTTGAATTTTCTTCATTTGTTTTCAGTGGGAATTTTTTAATAAAATGTGTCTAAATGTTTTTGATTTTTTTTCTCTCCAACTTTGAACATGTCTTGCTAAATGTATGTAGAAATGGATTAAAAAAAATCCCCCTCCCTGTATGACATTGGTCTCACAGTTATGACATCATATTGACACCATATGTCAACCTTCAGACAAAATGTTTGGCATGTATGGCACTCGATGAGTTACAAATGTTCAGGACATTTAAAATTTAGCCAAAAGTGTTGAGCTTCACTACGAGAAAACATTCAAGCACTTTATGGGTCTCGAGACTTTAAACTTTAAGATATGAGCTCAGCATTGTAATATCTTTCATGTTTTTTGACATACTGTACGGCAGCTAACAACAGTTATGATTTTTCAGCCATTGTTAGTGGTGTGTTCAGCATTCATGGTTGGCCTTTTGTGGTTAATTTGAACTTTTTGGCTCCTTCATCAGTAATTTTCAATCACAGCTTATTTTCTTCTAGAATTGCGTTTGTCGTACACCTTGGGTGTCGTGTGTGCAATGGTGTGTTCTTCACTCAGCCGTCATGGGTTGGCATGTTGGACGTAACTGCTTTTCTTTCCATGGAGACTGTGGTATAAGTTCACGCTATAAATTCTACTATAAGTTCACAAATATATGAACAAGTAAGATGGTTAATGTAACTTTTTGTGGTGACAAGGTCGAGCTCTCTTTATTCATTGCAAAGTACATGTTTTTAATGCTATATCAACATTGAACAATACGAGGCTGAAGTTGGTTACTTGCAGCTCCTTATTTGCGTGCTGTCTGAAAAGATTCAAACTTTTTGAAAGGAAGGGTTGATGTGAGTCACCAGGCCTCCTGTGATTCTTTTGAATTTTCCCACCACTGTCATCAGGAGGTCCTCACTATACTCTTGACTATAGCGTGATCGGACACCACACAGCAGCCCCAGCAATCTGAGCGCATACGTCTGGCCTCAGACCACTCGCCCGCCGTGACATCATAGAACTCAACTTTGGTAATGTTTTCACGATCGATGCCCCCGACCACATAGAGACAGTCATCGACAACGCCGATGCTGAAACTGTGGCGAGCTGTACGCATTGAGGGCATGGTGCGCCACGTGTTGGTCTCAGGATTGTAGGCCTCTGTGCATTTCTCAACCTTGAAATTGCAGCCACCCACCTGTGAGAGGAAGGTCAATGAGTGGAAGCAGGATAACCTGTAGCGGTTTTATGTTCTTCTTGAATGGCAGCAGTTTTGTGTACCTACCGCATAGATGTGGCCTCCAAGAGCAGCGACCCCGAGACACCAACGCTTGCTGCTCATGGGGGTGATCAGAGTCCATTGGTTGATCTTTGGGTCGAAGTACTCTGCTGAAGACAGAATCTCATCCCTATTTTTACCACCACAGATGTACACCTGAGGACAATTCAAGGAAAAAGACCAGTGGAAGATTGTTTGTCTCAACTAACACAAGTATGCATCAGTGAGAAAGAAATCTCTTTTTTGGAAATAATTGAAACCTAGCTTTGTTTTGCACCTTTACAGAACGAGCGAGCTCTTTGCATCATGGAAACATCTAGTGAAGTGTGACATTTTGGATGAGACTCAAACCTGTTACAATCGTGCTTTTTCTCAATTCTCAGCTAGGTTTTCTGGGGCTCCACTCACCTTGCCCTGAAGCGTTGTGCAGCTGGCCCAGGCCCTCTTCTTGTGCATAGACGCGATCTCTGTCCACTGGTTGGTGGTGGGGTCATAACTTTCAGCGGAATTGAGGAAGACGGTGTTATAAAAGCATATGCCCCCCATGGCATAGATCCGTCCGTGCAATCCAGTTATGCTGGCGTATCTGCCCCTGCTGTGCATTGGCGCCACCTGGTGCCAGGTGCGAGTGGCGAGGTCAAAGCGACTGCTGCCACCGGCGGTAACACAGTACACAGAGCCGTTTATAAAAACCAAACCGTGGATATAAAAACTTTGGTCCTCGTACTCTGTGACATTGATCCAATTGTCATCCTGGGGATTGTAGGCCTCGATGTACGTGCCAGGTGGACCTTCCAAGATTGCACAGCGTCCAATGGCCAAAATGATCTCACGGGGTAGGCGTGGACGGGCCACAGGGGGGAAGTTACCGTTAAAATCTTGTACTCTATTGTTCCGGAGGTCATTAAGAAAGGCTTCAGCCTCTTTGACGAAGGCCCTGCACTTGTTATTCTCCATCACCAGCTCGTTGTTTTTCACATCATTTCTCAAATACTCATTGGTCAGCAAGGCCAGACGCACCTGCAGAGACAAAAAGAAAAATGATTGTGTTTATTCAATGATAATCAGGACTGTACCCAAGTCTGACGGCAACAAAACCTCACTAATATCCAGCATTTGGCACCCAACTCTTTATCAGTTTAATCTGGAGTTATGTTGGTTTAAACAAGGGCTATCAAATGACTACTATTAACCATGATTATGTTACAAAAATCACACCTAAACTTTTAAAACACAGTACATGATTGCAGCAACAAGACAGCTTCTGTGTTCAGTCTTGCATAAAATGCATAAAGCATATTTTTCCACTTTTTATACAAATTTCTCCTTAAAAAATCTTCCATCGCGTCCGGTTCCTTGTGCAAGCAGTCTATGATGCCCAGCCCAGCAAATGTTCACCTCTGGAGAAAGATTGAGACACTTTCCTGCCCCCTTCGCTCTGGAAGAGGCTCCTTAGAACATCTCCTCAGCAGCAACATCCCTCCAGCCAGACAACGATCGTCACCTTTGAGGTCTCAAAATAACTGATCATGCTGGAATTCACAGTAGCCTGGGAAGAGCAGATCGAGGAAGCCAATGAGCGGAAACACGCAAAGTACCAGGAACTGGTGGAGAAGTGTTGGGATAGAGGCTGGACAACATTCTTTGAGCCCGTAGAGGTGGGCTGCAGAGGCTTTGCAGGACGCTCACTCTGCAAAGTCAATTCAATCCGTGACCAAAGCCGCAGAGTAAGTCACCAGGTGACTTTGGATCAAAAGGGCTGATCGGTGGGCGGTTGCTGCTGGGACGCAAGTCGGGACTTGATCAACCTCGGCTGGGTCACGTGGGAGAGGGTTTCTGATGAAACACCCGAGGACCCCAGGTCATCGGGGTGTCATTCAGGGGATTAAAGACATTTTAGCTCAAGGGCCACATGCAGCCCAATTTGATTCCAAGTAGGCTTGAACAGTAAAACAAGAAAAATTGTATTCTAGCGCTAAAAATAATATTTGTTTGTTTGTTAATTTATTGTAATGAACTGGTGGCCATACAGAAGCGGAAGATGTCTGGTTCAAATCACTTTTCCCTTATAGAATTTAATCAGGAAAAATACTAACCGAAAGCGTGTTGTAATCCAGTTTAAATGGAATAACTCCCCCTGATTTAGTTACCATTTCTTCAGTGCTCCCGTAATGCAGTCGATAATTCTACCAGTGACTTGATTGGAGGCTCTGTGGCACATTTGTAACGTTGCGCCAAGTTGAGCGAGCGTGAAGGCAGACTTGAGTGCACGTGCAGGCAGGGTTGGGCGCGGAGAGCAGGGACAGAGACAAAGAGCATTTGAGACACTGGGAGTGAGTCCTGTGCTTACAACGTCCGCCTGCACGCTCAGGAAAGAGGCACAAGTAGAATTCCACAGCGTAGCGCTTCTTTTATTAGGTTCTCTTTCAAGGACAGCGCAACAAATCAGGAGCAGCAATGCATTTTACTGCAATGATGCCTGTAATTTTCACACTTTTCAAAGTCATCCAGTGGATGAGAACAGACCCGTTGGCAGTTCATTTCCAGCCCGCGGGCCGTGTGTTTGACACCCAAGGTTTAAACCATCGATTCTTCATCAAAGACCTGCATTAACTGCTGCTTTTCATCTTTTTTGTCTCTGATTGGTCATAGTGGCTGGACTTGTTGATGTTACTGAATAAAGGAACAGCCATGTATTGACTCACCTTGAGCAGAAGCACGGAGATGTGTCCGCCTCTCTCCTCGGGTGAGTGGGTGATCCATCGGAGAACCGCTTCAAATACCGTCTTCTCCTGCTTAGCGTAGAGTCGGTCGTCGTCGATGATGTCCATCAGGTCCGTCAGAGACAGCTGCAGGAACTCGGAGGAGGCCGAAACCTCCCTAAAGTGGTGCAGGATGAAGATGTAGGTTGCACGGCTCAGTCTGGGGCAGTAGTAGTTACGTATGAACTGCCAGATGCCAATGCAGTTCTGTGGGCAGAGGTGCTGCTCCAGGAAGTCACTACAGGCCTGAATGAGTCCTGTTACAGCAAAATAATCTGCAGCCATGAAAAGCTCCCAGATGTTCTGCTGAGTCACTGGGACCAATTCGTTGGAGGCAAACTGGATGATGAGTTGCATGATGTCAGGTGACACGTACGGAAAGTCGAATTCCTCGTCATCTGGAGCCGACCACTGGGTGAAGAGAGCTCTGTTGGTCAGAATGAACACAAGTGAAGCAAAGTGAAAAGTCCACGTCATCTCCACGCAGCACAAAACAAGAAGATAAATGCAAACAATATTAACAAAGCCAAACGGAACCTTTTAAGAGGAAAAAGCAAAGGTAAAGAGGTGGAGGAGTGCGTCAGCTTGGCTTTATCAAAACGGAAACTCACTGGAAATACTCGCTGCTGGCAGAAAGGGCGCTCTTACAGACAGGAAACTTCACATCCCCGACCGTGATCAGTGCGTCACCAAGTTGTTCTCTCTGTTCGTCTTTAAGCTCAGAGCCCCGATTCCCCCCCGTGGCTTCTGGAGAACACCTGTTTTCTGCTATCATTACGCCAATGTTGTACGTTAGGAACTGGAGCTCCTTTTCTTCCTCTTTATTATTATATATTATTGGCAAACCATCTTATCGGTGCCGCACCACCACTAATTGTTTTCATGACACATATCTAACTTGTAATATTTATTGTGTCATGCTTATCTGATGATGTCACAATTGTAGGTGAAGCTTCTGTTGCAGTTATAAATGGCCATGTCCGTCCTGCAACATGGATGTGATGATGTCACATGCTGTGACGATGATGACAACAACAATAATAACAAATAATATCATCGAATTTCATTGAATTTATTTCTGCAAATCTGCTCTCTTCTCTCTTTTTTTTGGAGGCTTAAAGTAATATCAGTACTTGAGAGTACAAAAATCTGATAGACGTGTGAAGACAGTCTGTGTTTGGGTAAAGGATTCCTTAGACACGGTTGGGGACAAGAGTGCTGAATATCTAAAAAATTAGAATATTCAAATTCACACATTAAACATCAAAAACACAGAGCACATAAAAACGTGAAAACTGTGAAAAAGTATGTAAACATGTAAATACAATGAAAATACTCTGCTGCATCAACTCAAATGAAGGCAACAACTTTAAAAGACAAACAAGATCTAATTCACAATCAAGTACTCTCTCTCTCTCTTTGCGTCCTCTCTCCCTCCCCTCACCCCCCATCCTCCTCTCAGGGACCTCCAGGATCTTGATGACTCCACACAGCTTCCTCTCCTCTGCCACTTCTCTGAGACTGCGGAAGGCCTGACCACCATCAGAGCATTCAGGTACACACACACACACACACACACACACAGAGTAGTGACTGCAGTATTAGTAGCAGTGGTATTTTTGTAGCCTCTCCTTGTATTCTCTTGTATTTCTGCACGTTCGCTCTCTTTCCCAGCATCAATATAATCCAACATTAAACAGCTCTCATGCTTTCCCCACACACACACAGATACACACACACACACACACACACACAGTGAATCTGGTGTGAGGACAGATTCTTGGCACGCACAGCCTAGTTCCCATTATCTTTACCCACTGGTCTCCATCCAAGCCCAGTTTGTGCTGGAGATGGTCATAATTCACTCCTGGATTCAGATGATCAAAGCCTTATTCTTTTCATCAATACTTTATGATTTACATTTGTTTTATATACTGTTAAATAAAAATGTGCATCACATTTAGCTTTCAGGAGATAAACCTTTGTCCTTATTCTGCTTTGATTTGTCCCTTGTATAAACATAAACTCTATTTTCAGGCATGGGGCTCGTTTTAAACAGCGAATGTTGGAGTTGACGGACACAAATAACACAGCGTACCTGTTTCTGTCTGCGGCCAATCGCTGGCTGGAGGTCCGGACGGTGAGGAACCAAAACAATTGGAGTTGTGTACTGGATTTGAAGACTTTGAATCATGTTGCCCACTTTATACGTTGTCTCTTTCCTCATAGGATTACCTTGGAGCTGTCATCGTGCTGACTGCAGCTATCGCCTCCATATGGTCGGTCTCCGGTCTGCCCTCTGTAGGCCTGGTGGGCCTTGGACTCACCTACGCCCTGACCGTGAGTTTTCACTCTGATTGGGTTCTGGATTTTGGAAAAATACAAAATATTTTGACTCATTTTTATTTTGTAAAGTTTTAACAGTATTTAAAGCCATAGACAACCATTCAGGCTGCTTGTGTTGAAACCAGGTTATCACTAGATGGTAGTAGAGGCGTAGGACGTTTCAGCCAGACTTCAGACCAAAACACTCGCTTACATTGTGTCTGGATCACTACAATCTGAAACACACTCTCAGATATCGGCTGTACCTAGCCATGGCTTGGTGCCTAGTAGGGCCACTAATATATAACTAGCACCATCATCTTGTTGACATGTTTCAGCTAAATACAGTTTCAATGTATATTAAATAGTTCATAGTTCGCTGCTTCATCCCGAACAGTTCCACCATGATCGAATCATCAACATGCATAATATCTCCTAAACTATTAAAGACAGGGATCATTCAACTCACTATAGGCAGGTTTTTGAGCTCAAGGAGTCCAATTACACTAAAGTGCACAGATTTTGGCTGTTACGGCAAGCCCGACCTTTTGTCAGGTGTAGCAAACAATGGCTCATCAGGATATAACACAATCTGTCTGAATGGCTCTGTAGGTCACCAACTATCTAAACTGGGTTGTGAGGAACCTGGCAGACCTGGAGGTCCAGATGGCAGCTGTGAAGAAGGTCAACAGCTTCCTCAGCACGGAGTCTGAAAACTACGAGGGCTGCATGGGTAAGAGACTTCATGTTATCAGTGTCTTGCTCTTTAAACCAACAGAACTTTAAATTCCTTTGGCGACTGAATTTTAAGGGCAAAAACTGTGAGATAAAAGGAAATTCTAGCCTGTTTAACTTATTTTATTTGTTTTGTACATACTTTTGTTCAGGTTTCCTTAAAATTCACCCTGGCATGGAATTTTGGTAAACTTGACCGTATCAGCTCATGATGATTTCGTCTGCATGGTTTATATACTGGTGTTTATATGAACCATGATTGTTAGATACTCAGCTGGCAGCAGTCCGCTTCTGTTCACTGTCACACTGGCGTTACACCGCAAACTGTATTTTCCAGTGTTTTCTGTTCTAGTGACTGAAAGTCAAAGACAAACAGAGGAATTTCAAGGCACTTTCAGGGTTTGGAAGCCAGTTGTCACCTGCTGATAAACAGTCGGACTCGCATCCTCTCTGTTTGTGCAGACTCTTCACAAGTGCCTGAGAACTGGCCCCAGGAGGGGGAAATCAAGATCCAGGACCTGTGTGTGCGCTATGATCCCATGCTCAAACCGGTGCTCAAGCACGTCAACGCGTACATCGAACCCGGCCAGAAGGTAATTAACGTGATGCTGTGAAGAGAGAGAGAGAGAGAGATTCCCTCTGCTCGAACAGCCAAGTGTGACATAAGACCAATAAGTGGGAGGAATGAATGACAGAGACATTACACAAGATGCAGATCAAGGACAGATTGTGCATGAAAATCAGAAATTTGGTCATTTTATACCTGAAAATCCGAGAGCAAATGTGTTTAACGGTGGTAGAGATGGAAAGTAAATGTATCAAAGAAAGTAAATAGATTTCAGCCATTAAAAATAGTTTTCTGCATCCTAAACACCATTTATGGAACAGCCAACGTTCTGTGGTGGTGTGTGTTCCTTGTTATAGCCAGCTGGTATTTCACGCATTAACGCTGCAAACCAAAGGCCTCAGATCACACGCTGTTGATAAAGCAGTGTTAGAGAGAGGACATCCAGAGAGGACTGGATGTCCTCAGGCTGGACTGATTTTTGCTATTTTAGACGAGGTTAAATAATTGAATCATCTCGTTATTAAACAAGCACAGCTCCAATGACTCTGAATCCGAGTTGGACCGAAGAGTGCTGGTCCCACCCTCAGCCGGACTGCGTTGGTGTGGGGACACGAAGCTGTGCAAAATAAACCAAACTCCAGCTGTGAGGAAAGCACAGCTGGCATAAAAACGGCAAATATTGGGTTTTTGGGCTCGAAGCCAATACCGATATTAGAGAATACAAAAGAAAATGGCAGCAAGAATGGCTGAACTTAGCCAGAATCAGAGGTCACCGTGTCACACAAAGTGCACGAGAAACTGGATTATTTTCAAGAGATAATGGAAGCGTCTGAAGCAGCGTCACAGGGTTGGAAAAACATCTCTTCTTTTGCTGATGTTAGGGCTGAAAGAATACTGACGCTGAGACCGAGCAGTCTGGAACAAATATTTTGTATTTTAATCGTTGGGCGTCCATTCGACCAAATCTGAATATTTTGCTTTTACTTTATCGCTCGGGCACATATTTGAGAGTAAGCAGCATTTCTAAATGACATGTCCTGTATCAGTTCATATTTGTTTATGTCTCTTTCGTTGTGTATTTTTACCTTCACGTCATGAAGAAACGCATTTTGTTGTTTGCCAACTTCTGTCATCTTACTGTTATTACTGTGTAATCACATGGCAATGCAAACCTTTGGACATCGTTTTAAATCTTGTGTTGTGTCTGAACCCTGACTGGAGACGCAGCGTCTGTCTCTTTGGACCGTTTGGCTTGGACTCACAGGGCCTTGTCTCATTCCTGCTCCGTCCCGGACCGAGGACGTCAGAGTTTGTTTTTTTTCCGTGTTTCGTGACTTTTCGAGGTCTCGCTCTTCACAGAGTCTGGCTAGTTTGTGAACTTTGAAGGTTGTCGTCCATTAAACTGTGAATTGACACCTAAATTCACACGATCCTGCCGCTCGCTTATCGTTCAGGTGTGGGATTTGTCAGAGTGCCGTGACAAAGCAGCTCTTCGACCATGACCTCGTCTCTGTCTCTCTTTTAGGTTGGTATCTGCGGTCGAACAGGCAGCGGCAAGTCCTCGCTGTCTTTGGCCTTTTTCAACATGGTGGACATTTTCGAAGGTTGGTCTGTCCTCCATGACACTCACACACACACACACACACACACACACACACACACAGAAATGGGACTAGTTCCAGCGCGCCCAACTCTTTCATCTCTGTTTCAGCTTTGGTTTCCATCCAGGTCGACTCCCTGCATCTCGTCTTTGTTTCTATTTCCGTTCTCTTCCTTTGTCTGCATCTTCTCTCGTGTCTTATTTGTCCTTTATAGTTTCTCTGTGTTTATTTCTCGCCGAAGGAGTTGAGAGTTCCTTGAATCCTAGGATCCTGTTTCATTGAACGCACAAACATCCGAGTGGCTGTTGGTTTACGTTCTATCATCTGTCAACAGCAATCAACGAACTTCAGGGTACAGCAGATCTCCATCCCACTCCCCCATCCTTCAAAATAAATTCCTCCTTGTCACACGGGCCCTTGAAGCTCTCCAGACTATTTAATAGATCATAATATGATGGATGATGAATATCCAATAAAACCCTAAGGTAGCCTTTCGGTGTGCTGGAGTTTCTAACAGCTGTTCTGTTTTAGTTCTACTTTATGGAACAGTTACGTGTGAAATGTTTTTAGACCGACTGCTGCTCCTTTCAGCAGTAAAAACTAGAGGCGGGCCGATCGGCCGGTACCAGGAGGCTAACTTCGAGATGACCGATGACCGATCGAGCAGTCTTAGTATGGATGATTTCTGTACTGGTTATGCCGAGTTCAGACAACATGATTTGATCCGTCCATCCATGTGTGAACTTCTCAAAGATGCAATACGCGAGCTCGACCAAGACCCTCCCCGATGCGTCGCTGACACCGGAGACTGATCTAGCAGGCCAAATATCTGGACCTGTCAGCGAGTCTAAATCATGAAGAATGAAAAGTGCTGTGACCAGCCATGAGAGCAGTGACGAGCGCAGGACACGGGGTGAGGGGAAAGCAGGAGAGAAGGAGGGATTCTTGTTGTTCGTGTCATTATTTTTTTTATAGAACACTATTGGACTGCGAGTTTTTTGCGGGACTCATTTTTGGAATAACAAAATCCTGTCTCGTGGTATCGCGTGATTTCCTGTGTCACCTCTCGCGTGTGTTTTCATGACAAAACGTTGTTTGGACACCAGATGGACTCTTGTCGGAGATGCCCCCAGGTGAAACATCTTGTACCGTGTGAGCCCCTGTTGCCGATCAGTCATGGAGTGTGCGAAACACAAACAACACAAATGTTTGTGCGTGCTGTCAATTAGGGTTATAAAACTTTCAGGAAAAGAAAATTTGAACCAGCCATAATCGGTACCGGCAGGTCGGTCAAAATCTGTAATCAGAATCAGCCAAGAAAATTGCCATCTGTGCAGCTTTAGTAGAAAAAACACTGTCAAAGGAAAGCGGCTCCAGACTTTGTTTATGTACTCAAAAATAGAAAATGAATGTATTATCTTAACCTGTTCAACCCTGATTTGGCAAACCGCTGAGAGTTTAGATTAATTGAATGGACCTCTTTTATAAGCCTTTAACATTTAGTTTAAATTTAGGTTTGTATTTAACAACACCTAAAATCGATTTTAATCATTTAATCATTCGGTTTTCTGTAGACTCAGACCGGTGCTGGGTCACTGTGTAAAAGGAATGCCAGAACACTTTCAGCGTGTTCTTCTCTGAGTCACTCTAGAATCAGCAGGTTTTCAGGGAAATCTACTCTTTGAGGTTAGTAACAAAAAACGGGATTAGACTGGATTATTTACAGCACTTCCTTTATATGCAGGTATCAGAATAAAACAGTGTTACTGAGGTATAATTCAGAACTTTATCATCCTCTCTGTTTACAGGGCCTTTTAAGGAGGGAATGGTAAACCTTTCGCCTGTAAATCTAATGTACACTCCTTACCAACTTGTGTGTGTGTGTGTGTGTGTGTGTGTGGGCCCACAGAGAAATATAAGCCTGAAACCTCAATGCTGTAATGTAAACAAAGTTTATTTCAGTAGTTACCATGCAGTTAAACTTCCACAGGAATGTATACATTTAGGGAGTATCGATTTAAAGGTTATGTATGGCTGATAAAGTGGGTGAGACTAAAACATTGTTGCAGGTACATCAGTCTCCTGTCCACCGCGTGTCACCGCCGCGTGTTTATAGCAGAGGAAACGTGTATATTTAACAAGCTCTCATTGTGTTTCGGCTCTTTTCAAACACTGCTGCGGGTCTCTCAGCTCAAGTGAGAACGCGTAGGTCTTTTTGTTTTACTTTGGAATTCCTGACAAGAGGGCCTGAAGGGCTCTCTTCGCTCTGAGGATTTGGATGAAGATGTAACCAGTTTTCTTCCAGCTTTTTCCAGGCCAAAACTCTGTTTCTTCCAGTCTGAAGTCTTTAGGTCCAAAGAGAAAAATCTGTTTATGTGGCCTTTCACTCGTAATGGTAACGCTCTGTTTTTACTCTGCGTGATGACTCCAGATACACAGATTATTCAGAGAAGCATCGGATTACTTCTTCCAGGCACTACTCCATAGACACACACACACACACACATTCACAGCTGGGAAGACATGTTATTTAAAAGTAAATTGAGACATTTATGTCCTTATAAAGTAGTGGAATGAAACTGCGGGAGCTTCCAGACTGATTGAGAACATGACATCATATTCATCAGAACAAAACCTCTTCTTCAGGACGACATAAATAAAAATGCATTTTTAGAGGCGATTATTGTCATAAATAATTTCACACTGGATGTTCATTTTAAATGAGTTAAACACTGATTCCAGCGTTATCCTTAAAAGGTCTTAAATTCATTTATGTACAAATAAGGCTTTATTTAGTATTAAAGGGTCTTAAATCCGTCTTTCAAAAGACTTACAAATGCAGTTGATGTAGTAAAAAAAAAATTTTTTTGTGGGGGGGCACTGATTTCAGGTAGCTAACGTAGCTTGTAGACTTTCACCATTGGAACGGTTAGGTTGAATATAAACTGCTTGTATAAGACTAAATTATTCACGTTTGAAACACCATGTGAATAGAGGAGATGTAACTGCAGTAAGATGGGAATCAAACCTGTGCAATCACACAGCACAAAAGTTAATTTTTGTCTTCTTTTGAATTGTGAAATCGGTCCTAAGTTCAATTCTGAATGACATTAAAAAGTCTTACATTTAACTTTCCGAACCTCGCACAAGCCCTGTAAAGAATGGTGGCAGAGTCGATCCTGCTAGGTAGCTAGTCTTTAGAATTCAACTTGAATTTCACATTTCTATTAACTGTGAAATGTGACCTACTGAATCGGACGTCTTTCAGGATGTTAATGTTGTGTTTGTTTACAGGAAAGATTGTCATCGATGGGATCGACATCTGTAAGCTGCCACTGCACACGCTCAGGTCGCGACTCTCCATCATCCTTCAGGATCCTGTTCTGTTCAGTGGATCAATAAGGTACACACACATACACACACACCAAAGCCTCCTGAAGTAGCATTGGAATAGATCAATAATCAGCCATCAGGCACGCAGTGCCCACACTCTTTGTTTTGTCTGTGACATGTGGACTTTGATTCGCTTTTTCACATCATGATTAAATCCTAAATCTGGACCGTATTTGAGGTTAAATCTTGTATCATTCATAGCGTTATTGTTGTGCGTTTCTGTGCAGACAGTCAGCTAACAATATATTAAGACAGCATAGATACGGCTTTAAGTTCATGGAAATGATATTGTTGTCAAAGTGAAATTCAACACAGAAAAGACTTAACACACATTTAACTTAAAGTGTTGCTTCATGAAACTATTGATTAAAATATTATTGCAAATATACAATCACAAAACTTAAAAACTCTTGAATGAATCCCACATTGAAGTACACCAGCAGAGTGTAAACTAAAACATTGTGTTTGGTTAATAAGAGCAGCGTGTCGTCTGCATAGAGTGCTGCTGATACCTGCACCGTATTTAAACCTATGAAGACTACAGCAATTCTGCAATTTATTTTTAGATTAGGCTAGTCTAGACAATCGTAGAGAATAAAAGGAAATGATTCTTGAACCTTTTTGAACGTTGTAGTTGTTCATCTTGAACTCTAAACTCTGTCACCGTGTTCACCTGTCCAGCTGTGATGGGACACTTTCTTCTCACGCCTATTAGAAACAAAAACCACACAGCCCCAACATGTGGAAAGATAAATACTTGTCCAGACATGTGAGAAATCCTCAGTGATCACGTTGTCCTCAGAGTGTTTTGACCTTGACGGCCCTGGTGGAGGTCCCAGCTGTGTGGTTACTGGTTGAAATCACAGCGGGAACTCTGGTTCAGACCCAAAGGACTTTATTACAGACATCATCACGTGGAGCGGTCCAACCACTCTCTCTCGCTTGCTCGCTCGCTCGCTCTCTCACGTACACTCTCAGCCTCGGTGTGTTTGTGTTACCAAATGATAAAGTGTCTCCATGTTTGTTATAAAAGAGCATGTGCTATTTGTTTGGACAGATACAGTATGATGGTCTAGATAGTTGTGTGTATGCCTGTGCACGCGCGTGCGTGTGCGTGTGTGTCTTGGTATTTCCACAGTCTGGTGTTTATGTGAACGTTAGCTCAGGGTGAATGGTCGACAGTAATGGTTTCTCACTGTTATTTTAGATGTTACTGTTATATTTTGACACCGTTTAGCACGACTTACACACACGCACACACCTCATTATACGTGATGTTAAGGATGTACAGTGTATGCATTTCATTGGCTTTACTTGTCTTCTGTGTTTGGTCTTGTTGCAGGTTTAATCTGGATCCTGAGAGGACGTGCACCGATGACCGACTATGGGAGGCGTTAGAGATCGCTCAGCTGAAGAACATGGTGAAGGCTCTGCCAGGAGGACTAGGTAAATGTAAAGATTAAATCCAAATCCAGGAGGATCTAACGAGCAACGTTGATTGATTCATTTGATATGAACGTAACAAAGCATTGGGACTCAAACCCAAGGTCAAGTAATGTTTGCTATGGAGTAAGTGTTTGGTGGAAGAATGCAAATACAACACACCAGAGGTTTTTACAGTTAAAAAAAACTAAACATAATAATATACACAGAAAATGATCAAATCAAATAATTAAGGTATATGCTGAAAAGGGTGGAGGAGGGGTGAGCAGGAGCTAACATGTGGGTTAAAGTGTAAATTGTGTAAAAGTTTTATATCAACAGGTGAGGAGTTTGAAAGAGTAGGCTCACACTTGTCCTGTGTTTGTGCGTGTGTGTCTGTGTGTGTGTGTGTGTGTGTGTGTGTGTGTGTGTGTGTGTGCAGACGCCGTGGTGACAGAAGGAGGAGAGAACTTCAGCGTCGGTCAGCGGCAGCTCTTCTGTTTGGCCCGAGCCTTCGTCAGGAAGAGCAGCATCCTCATCATGGATGAAGCCACGGCTTCCATAGACATGGCCACGGTGTGTGTGTGTGTGTTTAGGATTTAGGATTTTACCAAAAGTTTATTTCTCGCACTGTACTGGCAGTAAATGAAGTACAGATTCTGATCTTTTATTTTTGTTGTTTTTGTTATTTGTTTATATGTGCACATATTTATGCCTGTTTGCAGTATATACAGTATAACATAATGTAGTGTAACAATATTTTATATTATTGTGTAGTATTATGGGGCTCAATATTTTGCTGTAGGTTTGTACCACATTGAATATTTTTACCGTATAGTTGTAATATTTTCTACATATATATTTGTATCTTTTGTTTAGTATTTAGATTTTCCTCTTTAGGATTCCTGTAGTCGGTATCTCCAATTTTTTACTCTTATACTGAATTTTTCTTGTCCTGTCTTGTCTTATATTGTCCTGTCTCATCCTGTCCTGCCCTGTCTTGTGTTGTGTTGTCGTGTCATTTCATGTCTTGTCTTGTCTTGTCTTGTCCTCTCTTATCCTGTCTTGTCCTGTCTTGTCTTATCATACACACCTCTGTGTAATTCCATGTCCCTGGTGAATTGTAATCTTTTGTATTTTTGGTTGCGTCCCCACAGGAGAATATTTTGCAGAAGGTTGTGATGACGGCGTTTGCAGATCGAACAGTCGTCACTATCGCAGTAAGTCCATCCATGAGGTCTTCTTTTGACTTGGCCTGATCTGTAAGTCCGGAGACCGGACTCGGTTTCCCGATTGTACCGTTCATTAGGCCGGAGGAGATACAGATAGATACAGGAGCTCATCTGTTTGCGGCTCTGTGCTCGTCCATCACGTCTGTTTCCCCTCTGCGTCCTTTTCCCTGCACTATTTTCCATATCTATCGTAAACGTGTTAGTTTTAGTGTTTTTATTGTAAAGTGACTTTTCTTGTCCTGCTCTTTCACTTACCTGCCTTTCTTTCTCACTCTCTCTCTTTGTCTCCCTGTGTGAATTTGTCATCTTTCTTCTTTCTCTACATTTGTGAATGTTTCCCCAAATGTCCCCTGTATTTTCTTCCATCATTACTTGCTTCCTCTGCTTCCTGTCAATTCTTTCTTTCTTTCTTTCTCACTTTCTTTCTCAACTTTTTCTCTTCTTTCCATCCTTTGTATCATATTTTCTGTATGTTCTGTATTTTTCATCCGTCCCTACTTCTCTCTCTCTTCCATCTTGAACGCCCTCTTTCCATCCTGTTTTCCTGTTTTATTTCCCGTCCTCTCCGTCCTCCGTCCTGTCACCAGCACCTGGTGTCCTCTATCCTGGACGCCCAGCAGGTGTTGGTCTTCTCCTCAGGGATCTTGGTGGAATGTGACTCGGGTCCCAGTCTGCTAGCACAGGAGGAGAGCCTCTTCAGTGTGCTAGTGAGGACTCACAAGTAGACCCGGCCCGGCCTGGCTCGACGTGGCCCACTTTGGCTCAGCTGGGCCCCTGTCCACCTGCTGTCTGTCCTCTTCCTTGTCTTTTCTGTCTCTGTATCCCGGCTGAGTCGGAGCTGGAGTTTGGGTCTGGGTCTGCTGAAGCCTTACAGCCACTGACAGCCTGGTTGGTACAGAAAAAAAGAACAGCTGCATGCTCCTTAATGGATGTTTCATAAGATCAGACAAGATAAGATTAGAGATGGGACAAGATAGGATTAGAAATGAGACAAGATAAGATTAGAGATGGGACAAGATAGGATTAGAAATGAGACAAGATAAGATTTGAGATGGGACAAGATAGGATTAGAAATGAGACAAGATAAGATTAGAGATGAGACAAGATACGATTAGAGATGGCACAAAATGGGATTAGAAATGAGACAAGATAAGATTAGAAATGAGAATAGATAATATTAGAGATGGGACAAGATAAAATTAGAGATGGGACAAAACAGATTAGAGATGAGACAAGATGATCTGAGATGATATACAGAAAGACAAAACTAGGTGAGATTAAAAAAATAAGATGAGATAAGATGGTGACAGCTGTGACAACATTAAAGCCACATAAACCCAGACTTGGGGTACAGCTTTCATGCTCACTGAGCCAACACTGATAAAGTGACTTTTTAAACAATTTTAACATTGCAAAGAACATACAGATGTTGGACATACAGATGTAGAACATACAGATGTTGGACATACAGATGTTGAACATACAGATGTAGAACATACAGATGTAGAACAGACAGATGTAGAACATACAGATGTAGAACATACAGATGTAGAACATACAGATGTAGAACAGACAGATGTAGAACATACAGATGTTGAGCATACAGATGTAGAACATACAGATGTAGAACATACAGATGTTGAACATACAGATGTAGAACATACAGATGTAGAACATAAAGATGTAGAACGTACAGATGTTGAACATTCAGATGTTGAACATACAGATGTTGATCATACAGATGTAGAACGTACAGATGTAGAACATACAGATGTTGAACATTCAGATGTTGAACAGATGTAGTCTTAACTTTTTTTGTCTGTGAGGTGTTTCATTAAATTTTAGTTCTTATTCTATGAACCGATCGGTTCTTCCTCCCAGCATCCATCCTGTTTACTACTTCCTGTAGCCTCAGTCCTCTTTGACTTTGTTTTCGTTCAT
>OMNV01029423.1:0-13275 GCA_900303265.1 Brotula barbata
AACACAGATAGCTGTACTAAGTGAAGTTGGAATTTAAGGAAAGTTAAATTTGGTTTGTCAAAGAGCAAATGCATTAGTACAGGCAGTTGTGTGTGTGTGTGTGTGTGTGTGTGTGTGTTCTTTTGTTTGATAGCTGTCACCCTTATTGTGCATCATTGCTGCCGTTTACTCAAACTGATATTTCATCGTATCTGTACAATGACACTTCAAGTATCTTCTCTTATCTTGAACTGAGGGGACCATCGTCGGTGCTGAGTTCATGTCAGTCAGGTCACCCAGGCTCAATTAGTCTTAATTGTAATTACTTCTGCATTTATTCTATTCCATGTGATTTTATTTTAGGTTTCCATTGATGCTGCAGAGAGAGAGAGGAAGAGAGAGAGAGGGAGAGAGAGAGAGACTAACGTTACGGCATGCTGGATTTGACCAACTACCGAGTGAGTTTAACTTTTAGCACATGATCTTCTTACTTGAATACTTTGAAAAATGAGTTCTCTAACAGTTACGCTGCTGAAGTGAAGGTGAACGTAAAACACGGAGGACAGGATTATAATCTGGTTCATCTGAACACCAGCACAACGCTGAGAGCAACACGTTCTTTGACTCTCTGTACTTAAAGTTCAGTTACTGTCCAAGAAATACTTCAGTAGCAGCAGTGAGATGACTTTTACTGCAGTTTGTCTTTTATCAGCTTTGTCTTACTTTGAACAAAGTCTTCTAAAAATCTGTTGTTACTCAAGCCTAACTCTTAAAGTAGTTTATTTGTTTTTAGGTGGAAGGAAAAAATATCTTGTTTTAATGAATGATGGATTTCTTTGTGCCATTCATGTTTTGTGCTTTGGCCTTTCAGAGGAACAGAGAGAGAGAGAGAGAGGTGGAGAGGGAGGAGAGCCAGAGGCGTTTATTGAAGGTAAGATACAGCCAAACACACACAGAGCTGAACATGTGGGTAGAAAAGACATTTTTAATTTGTGCTGATCAGAATTAATCACAAAACAAAGTGAACTCAAGTAGAAAATTTACAATAAAAAAACACACACACACACACACACACACCACTGTCTGATAAATAAATCTGATTGGAGGAACAAAACAAATTGGTTTAAAGACAAAAATCAAACTGAAGGCACGTGGAGTTTGGTCACAACACGTATGTTCCCTCAGCCTCAGACCAGGACCAGAATCACATGTTGAAACCCAGACAGACCGCATGCTGTGTGTGATTTAAAAAGGTCACCCAGATCTCCTTAAGATGTACAGAGGTTTGTTCAACGGCTGCCTCTCTGCACTTTAACTTGTGGGTTTAATGGAATTTCTCATCTTAAATTCAGCCTGGAGCCTAAAACAAATCACTACCCTCAATAATGCTCATGGACAAAAAGACTAAAAGCTGAGAGGGGGAAACCATCGAGATGTCTTTATTTCCTGGAAATGGGCGCTTGTATCGTCTAAGGAAAGTAGAAGGCGACTGTTGCTAGGAGACGCCGTCAAGCGAGTTCTCCGTCTGTCATCGCACTAAGGTTTTTTTCACACTTAGGAGAGTTTAATCGGCAAGTAAATGTAGAAGCTCTACAATTAGAAAACCTTATTTCAGAAATGATACCAAAGTACTTTTATTTCTATCAAAAACCTAAAACATACGGTTCCCTTAGAAACGAGCAGACACGTCACTTACGGCGAGCGTCCCTACTTAGGCAATTAAGCTTGAGTTCACAGTGATGTCACGCCGTACTCGTGAAGACACGGAGGTCTTTGTCCCTCCTGCGATGGAAGCAGACTCCGTCTTTGGCTTTCCAAGTGACCTCCACTCTACATGTTTTTGTTGGACTTTCTTAGGGGGTTTTGTATAATTTTTAGTTCAATTGAAAATCTTTAGCACTTGTACGACATTTCAAACTAATAATTTGGATTTTGTCAACAGATAACCGGGCCTTGTTCAAATCAGTAAGTCGCTGCCAGTGGAGGAACACGACGTGACGGGACGTCTCCTCGCCGGTTTCACTTTCTATCTCTCACCTCCAGGACATGAAACTATCGTCACCGTTTCCACCTGGACTGCAGAACCCCGGTAATGGTTTGTTATGAAAAAATGATTTTTGCCATTAAACCCCAGTAAGGTGAGGGTTGGGGATGAGGAGGGGTTGAATGAGGACAGAGTGGTGGCTTGTTTGTCCTTGTCTTGTTTTCCAGGTTTCCACTGCAACGGTTAGATGGTGGACTTGGAAAAAGAAACTTTCAGATGATGATTTCCACCCATGTCATAGTTGTGAAGCTCAATCAGTCCCTGGATGGCTTCTTCCACCGACGCCATCTGGATCAGAGCCATCTTCCTGTCCCTGATAGACCCCGAGACGGAAACACAGGTTACACACACACACAGAGGCTATAACACGGTCTTATGTACTGGTGATCTCCCCTCCCCCCTCTTGTCAGACTTTGATCATCCTGCCATCTTTAACAGATTGGATAGGTGGTGATATTTGGGACAAAAAAGACGAGGGTGTCCTTATAAAGTCTCCACACCGAGACAACAATGTCATGACCCTCGGCTCGTTTCCATCCAAAGTGACTCGCGGCCTTTTGGTTTGAAAATGATTTGTGATGATGTGACGTCATGAATGAAAACGTGCCCTAAAACTTTGACCCCGTAGACGGCGGGCTTTAACGTCCCCGTGTCCACCGTCTTTCTGGCCTCCACGTACTCGGTACTGTTATGCCATTACAGTTTAGTTCGTGCTGCGACCGAAGAGCTTGCACAGGCACGAACCCTTCCTACGGTCCTGACATGCTGGAGTGTGTTCAATAAAGTGAATGTGTAAAATTCATTTGGTGCTTCTTACTGGAAAAACTTGAAGGCCTTGACGACTCCTCCGCTGTTGGAGAACAGCAGCCGTAAGTCGTCCTCTCCCACTCCGTCCCTGTAAAGGACAAGGATAGAGCTGGAGCACGTTGATGCCAACTGAAACATTGCGTGTGTTGAGCCTCCGTTCATCGTCATTGTTTTCGTTTTCCACTGCTTTAAAACCGTCTTTGGTTTGTGCGTTTTCATTTCCACATCACATGTGGTGGAGTGGACGTCCAAACTTACAAAGAGTCAACCATGAATTGACACAGCAGCTGAAAACGATGACAATGAACCACACTGGGGCCCCTGTGTGTGTGTGTGTGTGTGTGTGTGTTTCTTACCGGACGTTAGAGAGGTGAAGGGTTGCAGATGGTGGATAGATGTTCTGGAAGTTCTTGGATCCTGGTTTCTTAAAGCGATGCAGAGGAGAGCCTGAAAAATCTGGAAGCACAACAAAATCACGGTTGCACTTGTGGTTCACTGCTGCAAAAAGTCAAAAACTGCAGCATCACTCAACACTTTAGTAGTGGATGTATTTATATACATCTGTCCGTGTCCATGGAAGACGAGAAAAACTCACAACAAATTGTTTCGTACTAATTTGACACAAATGTGTAAAGAAAGGACAAAAACGTTTAACTTTTGTACGAGCGTAATTAGCTAAATAATATGTAATGTTTTAATGAAAGTATTGTTCTTTTATCAGCAGTGATCCACCACAGAACTGACTCAAATTCACAATTGAAGCTCTTGACCGAACGCTGCCTAAACCAGCCTGGACACAGAGACTTCATTCGCTTTACATTTTAATCCTAATGTTTCCTTTACTTTTCCTTTTGGTGCTGAATGTGTGCAGTCTGAAGAAAAAAAGCTGATCTTAAACAGTGTTTTGTCCTTCCTGTCAGACAGCACATATGTCCTCTGACCTTTAGTGAGCAGCTGATCATCCAGTCCTTCTCTGGGCAGAGCCACAGTTTGGTGTTTGGACAGAGTCACTCTCATCACTTTACCAAAAACTTTCTGACCATTCAGATGGCTCATGGCTGCATACAGAAAGACAGAATTTAGTCAACATTTCCTCAGTTCCCTCAAAAGATCAGAGGAAAGAGCAGTGTAAGGGTTGAGGGTTAAGGGTGAGGGGTGAGGGGTTAGGGGGTGGGGCTATACAGCCCGAAGAGACGACCGTGCAACCATATACATACAAAATCTGAGAAAGAACACAGCAACAACAAATATAACTGACAGAGTTCAGCTGTAACTTGAGCCAAAACGTTTCACTATAAAAGCTGGTTGTGGACACCTTTTGTCTAATGTCTCCTGATGCCATCCTAAATCTGACTTTGACATTGCCCGTCTGCGCCCCGTCAGTAATTTATCTGTTGCTTTGTTCCAGCTGGAGTCTAATGAGTTTTATATTTTAAGGCTAAAAATCATGTTTTGGATAAAGTAAAATATAAGTTGAGTCTTACATAAGTCTTCGGTACCATACGTGTTTGACAAGCAGTTAGGGAGGCGTCTGATGAGTCTATTCAACTAAAGACCATCATCATCCAAGAGAAGGACAAAGGGCCCCCCTACTGATGGTCTGGATTACACTGAGACAGACTAACTAAAAGGCTGCAGAACCCGTTGAGATGCTTTTGGTGATATTTGCTGATTTATGATGTGTCTTTATGTCTTTGTTAAGCTCTTTGTGTCTGAATGGAGCTGTAGAAACAAACTTGCCTTGTTGTGCAAACGCCATCTAGAAAATCACGATTGTTCACTTACATTCATTGACGGGATGAACTCAGTGTAAACCTTTTTAGATCTTAGTTTCTTTTTACTAAAATTTGCTTTTTATGTTCAGTCACGTTGTAAAACAGAAGGAGGGATACATCACAAAACAAAGGAAGGAGAAGAAGTGACACAGTGACCATGAAAATACAACGAAGCTAGACGTACCGAGCTGAGCCTGGTTTCCATCAGACAACTGGATCAGAGCACAGTCCTTTTTGTTATAGAGGATCTTCACCCTCTGGACATCACCATACACTCCTGCAGAGACAGAGAGAGAGAGAGAGAGAGAGAGAGAGAGAGAGAGACGTGATAGAGAGGGAGAGAGAGAGAGAGCGAGAACAGGTTGGAGGACGAGGAGGACAGGACAGACAGAGCAGGAGAGATGGAGCCAACAAAGAAACAGGAGAGGTGTGAAGGATGGAAGGAATAAAGTTAGTGCTGGAAAGACAAATGAAAAGAAAAGATGGAGTCTCCCCGCTGACTTCTACCAGAAACAAAAACTCCTCCATCTGAACCTACAATAGTTTTGTGTTTTGACTGTCAACCAGTGAGGAAGAAAAAAATCCCTTCGTTTTGACAACTGTCACGCTGATCGGATCGAGTCTGCAACGTCATCGGAACAGTTTGACTAAAATACAAAAGGAGAAAGAAAAGATAAAAAGGACGGGATGACGCTCCGAATGTAAACAGACGAAATGCAGCACAACTACGAGCATACGTGATCCTATGAATGGATGAATGGCTGCGAGGAAACATTCCGTACGAATGTCGGGCTTCATAAGAAATGTTTTTGAGTCCGACGTGACATTTGGACGCCTGCTTCTGTGCTCAGAGTTCCACTTTCTATGTCACATGATACCTACTCACCGATCACATGGTCGCTGTGGGACCCAAGAAGGGGGAGGACCCGGCCTGATTATTGGCTTTGAGTGGTTTTAATGACCAGACATTTGAATACTGCTGCAGAGCTCTGCCTGGCCACGATTATGCAGAGAGAGATAAAAAGGTGTGAAAACAAATAAGTCCAAGTAAATGATTCAACGTTTGAAGCAGCTGGTTGACAGTCGAATGCTGACAGCTAATCCCACCTGTTCGCAGTCACCAAAAGAACTTTGTAAATATAAATTAACAGGCGCACAATGGCTGCACTCGACTTTTGCAAAGTCTAGAGAGAAAGACTGAAAAAAAAGTGAAGAGATTCGGCACTAACAGAGTCCGGCGGGAAGTTTTTGGGAGATAGTCGAAGCGATCAGCTGAACCTCGGTGTGATGAGAACACAAACGCCCAAATGACCAACGTGATGAAGTCCCGGGGGAACAGACCATACCGATGCCACACTGGGTTCGCTTTAGTCTGAGAGTTACACATGCTTAAAGGAGAATTTACCATAATTTGCCATATGCAGCCAGATAATTACATCATTTTGACAGTTCATAAAAAGACATTTCCTTTTTCAAACACAGACTTGAAGAACATTCTTCTCTCTTTTATAATTCTGATATGTCCAACTGTCTTGAATTGGCACAAATATCACAATGACCTGCCAAGACATATTCAAAATTCAAGGATCAGGATTTCTCTTATCCTACACATTACAGGATTGTAAACGAGTCTGTCCTGGGTCCCTTCAGTTTGGGTCGCGGGTCAGGACAGTGGGGGAAATCACCGTTTACGCATCATTTCAAATGATCTGCACTTGAAAGGTCATTTCACTCAGGAAACGATGGCGTCTCTGTTCTCATCAGATTAGCGTCAAACTGACCGATGGAATAACATCCCAAATACTTGCTGAACTTTGATGGCGAGACAGACCAAGTTTTAACTGCAGCAAAATGTGCATCAGAGGGAGGAGCGGAGATACAGAGGCATACAGAGTCGATGACAACACTGAAAGAATTCAGCAAAACTGGATTAACAGAGGCAGAGAGATAAACAGATAGAATAGTAGAGGTTGAACATACCGAAGAGGGTAAAGAGACTTTGAGGCGTGACCATCTTTAGAGAGAGAAACCGCAGAGCAGAGGACAGGAAGAGGAGGAGCAGAGGAGGAGCAAGAGGAGAGACGAAGGTAGAGATCAGACCGCCCAGCGAAGGACGAGGGGGGAGGTGGTGGTTTCCATGACGATGGAGGGATGGAGCAAAATACAGGGCATGGGTCGGTGTGGAGAGGGGTCAATATGGCAAAGCCAAAATTGGGTCAGGGGGTGGGATTTATACGACATTAAAGGATGTTTTGGATGAAAGGAGGGGTAGGTAAAGTAAAACATGAGGGAAGAACAGAGGAGAGGGCGGAGGTAGGGAAGGGAGAAAGGAGAGGAGGACAAAAACCAAAGCAGAGGTCAGTAATCAGAGCATCAGTGGAATATCAACCGAGTCTGAACGATTGCTGGTTTGATTCCAAAACACACAGTTCCTGTTAAAACACACACTTCCTGTCAGAGAAATTTATCAGTAAGCAGATGGAAGGAAAATCCAAGAATGGTGATGTGAAAAAGCAAAAAAATAAATATAGGAGTGACAGTCGTCCTGAGACCCACGGAGCCATGCAGCAGATGGCCACTCAATCCACATGCAGCCGGACACCATTCACAATAACCAACGACTGTTTCAGGGTCCTTCTCTGGATACTGTTGGATTACAGAATGGATTCTTCCAATGGAGAGACAACATGAAGACATTCAGACTAACATTAAATGATAAGCATGCTCATTTCACACTTACTGCATGATTGCTACAGCTGAACATTTGTCTTTCATGTTAGCAGCCTCTGTAAATACTAGAGTGGACAGCTGTCAAAAATCATCTGTGTATCTCCTTTTGAAGTTGTAGAATAATAAAACAAAAGAGGATTACACAAAGTTATCTAAACAGAGAAAAAGTTGGGCATCCTTTTCTACAGGGTATAGCAGGGATCCACTTATCATCGGTCTGGCCGACGGTCAGATCTGATACCGTCATCTTTCATAATATCGATATCGGCATTTCTTAGTCAGTACCGCAGATAGAGCGAGCGAGATGCAGCACGTTAACCTTCACTTCAGCAGCGTAACTGGTGGAGAACTCATTTTTAATTAATAAGTAATAAAGTAAGAAGATCATGTGATAAAAGTTAAACTCACTCGGTAGTTGGTCAAATCCAGATCCAAATCTCTCTCTCTCTCTCTCTCCGTTGTCAGTGGATTTTAATATTCTAATCCTCCACGTATATTTGACAAAATAAAGACATATTTAACAGAGCATCGAGTCGCACACTAGACTCGTCGACTCGTCCCCTCACCGTGAGCCTGGGTGACCTGACTGACATGAACTCAGCACCGACGATGGTCCCCTCAGTTCAAGATAAGAGAAGATACTTGAAGTGTCATTGTACAGATACGATGAAATATCAGTTCGAGTAAACGGCAGCAATGATGCACAATAAGGGTGACAGCTATCAAACAAAAGAACACACACACACACACACACACACACACACAACTGCCTGTACTAATGCATTTGATCTTTGACAAACCAAATTTAACTTTCCTTAAATTCCAACTTCACTTAGTACAGCTATCTGTGTTTAGTGCTCTTAGTAGTCATATTATGAAGGAATTTCAACAGCATATTTTGATGTTATAAGAACAGATTATTCTCAATGTAGTAGTTATAGTCTCACAGTACATCAAGTTGATAATTGATAGTATACACATATTGATAGTATACACATATTGATAGTATACACATATTGTACACACAGCCCGGACATCAACAGGTGCTACCCTGTGTTTTATCTTTACGCGTCCAACGTCTGCCCTAAGTAAACTAATAATAAAACCAAAGTTCCCTTATCCTTCAGCTAATGATTGACCTTATATTCTATTTTATTATATTAGTTCCACCAGAATCTTAACGTTAACTTACTGCCCGCAGTTTTTCACGTAACATAAGGGCAAAAGCTGCCCGGCGACATTATCGACTCACCTACGTGCTACCTAATTAAACGTGTCGTAGGAAATACGTCTCTTTGTCCTACAGTTGTCGAATAATAAAGGTTTAATATAACAACAAACATAAGAGTTAGAACACATAAGTAGTATGAGTGAAGCTAACAAGCAAACGTGTGGCAGGAAGCTAATGCTAACAATTAACAAACACGAACACAAACAAACGTCCGGCTCCTCCACGTAAAGAAAAAAGCTTTTCTTCGTCCTCTGTTCGCTCGGATTTAAGAGTAGAACGGAAAAAAAAACATACCAAGCACACACGAAGAACATGTGAAGATCGCTCGTCCCTGCTTTCTGACGTCACACACCCTCCATTCAGAGGGGCTGGTCAACCGTGAGGCGTTAAAGAACCACAGGGAGGCTCGGAAACATCATCACTCCAGACCCCGTAAAGCCGCAAAACCCGTAAAGTCAATCAAACACACCGAACAAGCAACAAAATGAAGTATCTTTACTCAAACTGCAAATTTGAACTTATAATTTAATAATATTTTCCACACCTCTTGAACCACAGCTTTAAATCAAATCGGAGCCGATCAAAATACAAATACATGCATGTAACGTTCATTAAACGCTACATCACGGAGCCGCAGAAAAACAACAACAGATAACGCAGTAAATGTATTTGTGTTTCCTACAAACATTCACAACTCAGTAACACAGTTTAGAAATCGTATACTATCGGCACAGCGAGCAACACCGTATTGAATGTCTGTGGATTCAACACAGTGAAAGTGCACTACTGTAAAAGGACAACATTTACAGTATCAGCTAAGCTAATGAAGATAAGGAAAACTTCTTTTTTTTTTTAAGTTACAGCAGATTATCTCAAGTTTTTGTGGAGTCACAACAGCAACAAAAAGTGTTTCGAAAAGCACGGCACATAGCCGAAAGGGCTGATTTTTTACAGCCCGAGCACCGTCGCATCAGCTTCTAATCATCTTCGTAGTGAAGTGAGTGACAGGTGTCACGACCCGCACAGGCCGCTGACAGCGTCCAGTGGGCGGGGTCAGCAAAGAGGAACTGAGAGGTGAGCTGACGGTGACGTAGGGAAGGGGGCGGAGTAGTTCACCTGCTGTAACAAAGTGTATCGTCGCTGCGGTAACGTCTACATTCGTTAATACCACCACCAGCCGCCATTGGAAGTCTGTGTTTGAAATCATGTTTAAATTCTTACACTTGTGTCTAACATTATGTGTCACCGGGAAAAATGTGTTTTACTGAGTGTTTAAAAAAAAAAGTTTTTAAAAATGTGTTTTACACATTACTCTTTTAATGTGTTTATAGTTTTGCAAAAAGTGTAAATGAGATCTGAAATTAGTTTCTATGTCGGTGAAAATTGCTTTTGGCTTCGGCAAAAGAGTTGAATGAATTGAATGAATGAGTGACGGGGAAGCACAAATCATCTGCAGTTCCCCTGAGAAACACCAGAGGGCGCCAGACCTCCATCTGACCACCCTGAGCTCGTCCCTCCACCGACTTTGGTTTTCAGTTTGTGGACTTTTTCATTTTCAGAACTCTCAATGCATTTTTTTTGGGAAATGATTTTTTTTTTCTGCCAGAGCTTCTCTGCCGATCAACTGCTGTCACTTGATTGGCCCTTTAGCTTCTGAATTGTATGTCGTGAGGAGACCGGAGCCCACAGAGTCACAAATGATGAGACCGGAAATGACGGGAAGTTCAACACTAAAGGTCGTATTTACCCTTTAACTGACGTCAATGAACAGCAGCTGAGGGAAACTTTTAGTGCTGACTAATCTTCTTCAAGCGTGAACTCAGGATATAAGTACATGTTCATGCACGTCTGTTTAGTTTTCAGTCTCAGTTTTTGTGAATATTGAGATTTATTATTGTAAAGAAACAAATATTATAAGTGAAAGAAATCTGCAGACAAGTCAAGTCAAATTGATTTATAGCACAACGTCACATCCATCGTCTCCGAGGCCCTAAGAGGAACACACAACAAGGACCCGTAACGGACATGAAGGAGAAAGGCAGAAACCTCAGAAGAGGAGCTTCAAAGAGGCCGGCAGTGACGTAGGATACAGTAAGGACACGGAAATTCAAAAACAATGTTGGGAGAAACCACACACCAGATCTGGTTTAGTAAAGAGTCTCAGGTCCACATACATGGGGTCAAAGTCCTCCAGACAGAGTGGAAGGAATCCCACCGGCTTTAGGTGGTCACCCCTCAAAGAGTGATGTTCGAACGCTACACTGCCCCCCAGTGGACAGGAGTATAAAAGAACACCGAACCACACGCGTCACGTGGCTTTGATCAAGGCTCACAGTGGATCTCCGTGAAGAAAGTTGAAAAGTAGACCAGCAGATTATGATGCTGATGATTGTTGTTGTTCAAACCACCGACCGACCGACCGACCGACCGACCGACCGACCTGAGGATGAACTGTCATCAGTCCAAAGTAGGATCTCCAATGACATGTTGTTACTAAATCAAGAACACGTTTTTAACAATTTCTACTTTAAGTTAAAGTATAGTTTTTTACATTGTTGATGTTCTAATCTGACGTGCGCGTAAACACACACACACTCACACACACCCACACACAGTCACACACTCCCTAACATTTTGGCTGAATTACACGCTGAGTAATACTTCAGTAGTACCAGTAATACTGAGAGTACTTTGATACTCTCGTATTTCATGTAGATTTGTTGTTGTTGACTTCATTGTGTACTCACCAACTGTTGGTCCCATTATTGAACTGATTTGTTAACTTCTTAATGTTATCGTCTGTGTCTTCTTCCATCGTCTATGAAACGAGACATCACAACACACTTCGCGTTGTCAGATAAACAAATGAGATGAAAATCATTTATGTAAACAAAACGTTAAAATCTCAATCACTCGGTTTCAACAAACAGGTCGAGCGTCGAGCTGCTGTGGGCCCGCGGGCTTTATCTTGATCGCGGTTTCTTCGGGCTGCTAACAGCACCCCCACGTGGCGAGGTTTCATCAAGTGACGTTTACAGGAAGAGGTTCTTATCTTTCAAAATAAAACATCGACAGGAAGCTCATCAATTGAGTCTTAAAACATTTTCAGTTATTTTTCTTTCAAATATTGTATTCATTCTTTGTTTGTTTTTTCAAATTATGCCTATTATTGTAACATTTTTTATTTACAAGGCATTACTTTTATTTTGGCATGATTGACTTGTCACGTAGACGTTTCAAGTCATGTTATGACTTTTCCCTCATTCCAACTTTTCTTGAGATATTTACACCGCTAACTTTGGCCTCTCTTGAAATAAGATTGAATTACTGTTATCTTCTGACTTGTCACTCAAAATGTGACTTTGTAAGTGACATGTAGACGACGGGGAACAGAGTGAAATAAAACACAGTCTCAGGTCGGTGTTTTGGTTTCCTAGGCGAATATGATTCACTTTTATTAAAAGCATCATAGCTACAATTCATCATACTCGATGTTTCAAAAAAAAAACAAACAAAACAAAAAGACACTCCAAAGAAAAAAAGAACCCCCCCACATGTCCATGTTGTCTGTGTGTAAACTTCAAGGCTAAGAGTTCTGAGGTAATGCTGCTCATCAGCGTGCTGGCTAAAGTAACAAAAAGTCCTTTTTTTTCTCTCTACGTCATAAAGGTACCTGAATATTTTTACTCTTTAACACCAGTGCATCAACAGGAACAGAGTGACACAAATGGATTGCAGTACTCGTTGACACACGTGTTCCATGTATACGTCTGTGTGTGTGTGTTTGTGTGTGTGTGTTTGTGTGTGCGTGTGATGAGAGCGATGCCGAACATTCAAAGCTGCCTCGTTATTGCTGTCGGCGTCACAGAGACCGAGAGGGAGGGAGGGAGAGAACGACAGAGCAGAGCCCCTCCCCCACCTCTCTGTGTCAACTGGGCTGTGATCATACGTGTTCAGACCTGGCCACCGTGTGTGTCTCTGTGTGTGTGTGTGTGTGTGGTCGTCATTATTGTTTCGAGTATTCCACGGTGCTTGATTGCTCTCATCCAACGTGTGAGAACAGGAATGAGCGAGAGAAGAATTAATCTCCACTTCTGATTTTCAAGTATTTTCACTTCCTGCAAGTTTAGAAAGGCGGTGCGTTAGTGGCGTTTAGGCCGGGCCCGGCGTCAGTGTGTGTGACTAGAGCAACAGTCTTTCCGAGGAGGTCACGAGGTCGCAAATTACCGGGTTGTAACAAATATAAAGCTCCTAAGGGCTTTTATTGTGGCGGTGACAGGAAATCAACCATCCGTTTCCTGTGCCCTCAAAGAGTCAAAAACCTGAATGTTGCCTCTAAAAGCCGCCGCCGACTCAAATGCGGCTGGCTGGTTGTGCCGATGTCGGGCAGACCACTCAGGGACCCTGACTGGTGGCAGACAGAGCCCGACAAACCAAAACCACGCAGCACACGGAGAGGCGGGGCTTAAAGACGGAATGAAACAGTGTGGGACTGATTAACAGTGTGTGTGTGTGTGTGTGTGTGTGTGTGTGTGTGTGTGAGAGAGAGCGTCGAGTGCTCGGCTGCTCTGTCAGCGTTAAGTCTGGTCTGATATGTGAGAACTAAAACTCTGCTCTGAGGCAGATCAGGAAAACTCCTTTACCCATAATTCCTTGCAGCAGCGTAGTCAGACAGACAGCTGTAATGCCGTTGAGAGAAGTCAGAGCGC
>OMNV01029423.1:13295-34542 GCA_900303265.1 Brotula barbata
ACACACACACACAACTGCCTGTACTGAT
The DNA here is from genome assembly GCA_900303265.1 of Brotula barbata. Classification (NCBI taxonomy): domain Eukaryota; kingdom Metazoa; phylum Chordata; class Actinopteri; order Ophidiiformes; family Ophidiidae; genus Brotula; species Brotula barbata. Next base: position 13,324 of record OMNV01029423.1, read on the forward strand.
GCATTTGCTCTTTGACAAACCAAATTTAACTTTCCTTAAATTCCAACTTCACTTAGTACAGCTATCTGTGTTTAGTGCTCTTAGTAGTCATATTATGAAGGAATTTCAACAGCATATTTTGATGTTATAAGAACAGATTATTCTCAATGTAGTAGTTATAGTCTCACAGTACATCAAGTTGATAATTGATAGTATACACATATTGATAGTATACACATATTGTACACACAGCATACACTGAAACTGCCGAGTACAAGTACAAATCTGACTGACAAATACAGGCTCCCGGTCAAGAGAGGACATTTAAAATACACCATCAGCAGTTCAACCATTGCCATTTACAGCTGTGTTTTAGAGATAGCTTGATAGTGTTCTTAGAGTCTAAGTTCAGCCTTCAAACAAAAACTTCACCTCAACTATGCCAGTGTTTCCACAGACCAGGCCAACAACAGTAATCTTTATACGCCTAATATCATCAAATATTCATTCATTCGCTAATCTGTTGTTCTGAAATGCCCATCGCCCTGGCTCTGTGTCGAGACCCCCCTTTCAGATCTCCCCGTCTTTCCAAACTCCTCCGCTCGCTGGCTACTTCAGATTAACACTAACATTAAGTCACGGCTCCGCGTGTGTTTGCGTGTGTGGAGTGGCAGCGCCGCACGCCGTCCTGTGAAACATCAGTGTAAGCCCGTAATTTAATCCAAGTTGTAAATCCATAAATGAGGCGTCTTATATTCAGATCAATATGATAATGTTTCTTTTGTGGATTGAGCAGCGCAGCGTCTAAAAAAAGGAAAAGCGGGGGCAAGACGAGCAAATATTTTGATAAAATAAAGACACAGATGGGGAAGATCAGAGAGGGACAGAGGAGGGGGAAGAACTGAACGAAGAGGGGCGGGTTGAGGGGTCAAGTATCATTGACGAAGGTTCATATCACGATGCCAAGCCAAGAAAAACAAAACGCAGCAATGATTCATGCACTGTGGTCATGATGCACAAACTAGAGGCTCAACAGTCATGTGACTGTGTTGATATAATGTTTCGTTGTGTGGATTTGACCTATTTATTTTTAAGCTTTGAACTACACATTTTACAAGTAACCTCAGTTAATCACCGAATATTTGTTTTTGTTTTAAATTCTGCCCTGCTGGGCATACAACATTCTGTAGGGGAAACACTGAACGTGTCCGTTCAGGATCCACAGGTCACAGTTTGTGCCATATTAAATTTGTCTCCACCCATGCTGCACACCCAGTCAGTGTGAAACCAGCCTTCAACCTTTACACCACCAGCTAAAGGTTTTATTCACAGTCAGGTATTAAGATTTGTGTTGTAAACACGTAAAAATGTGCGTTAAAAAGAGCTCTTCCCACAACTGTTTTGGCACACGTTCATACGTGGAAATAAATCTGACGCATCAAATCTGCCAAGATGACCCTCATCCAAACATTATTTGACTTTATCATGAGTGGTGGAGCCCCATTTGTTCCTATAGCCTCCTTTTCCCCTTCAAAGAAGCTGCAGAACGTGTAGACCAACTGAATCTCAAAGTGAACAGCTGCTTGCTCATGAAACTTGTTTCAGCTCTAAACAAACCACCTGAATCTGAATTGAACATCAAGACCTGTGGTGTAACTGTAGCCTTATAGCCTTGTAGAGTGAAATGACTTTGTCTTACTAATTTGGCTTCAGCATAACCATCCAAATAACATGTCTTCACCTATTCATTTATGCAAATAAATGACAGAGTTGGTGAACAGATAGAAAGGAAGTGGTGAGGGTCCAATCTGTTTCTCTTATTTCATTACATTCATGATTGTGTCACAGTTCGTCACACTGCTGCACTGCGTTTTAAATGCAAAAGCATTTCCACCTGACTCCTGACCGATGAACTCTGAAGCAGACTCCTGCTAAAACTACGACTGGAAGCGGACACGCACACGAGTCCACTTACCAGATACAGACTCAGTTTGGATGAACAAACCGTGACAACAAACACTACGTCCTCCAGAGGAAGACATGAAGCTATATAATGAAAGACGCCGCTGTCCAAGCCGTGCTGTGCCGAGAGTCGATTTGCTCTCCTGTCTCATAATACCGCTTCAGTTTCTGCATGTGTGGAAATTTTTTTTCTTCTCTACACGTGGCTGTTGGTGCTTAATCTTTCCCCTAATGTTTTACAATGTAAGTTTCAGTCCTCACACTGCCCCCTGGTGGAGATGTTATTGAATCCGGCGTACGCACAGTGAGAGTGGAATATAATTGTGGCCAATGTCTGATTGTCAGGATACAGATTTAAGAGCATGTCATTACCAAAATGGGGCAGAGCAGTGAACACCACCACTACACTATCAAGTCCATCTCAGAGAGACACAGAATGAGAGAGAGAGAGAGATCATCGCAAAATATACAAAAACACAAGAGAAAGAGAAAGAGCATAAACAGGAAGACGACAGAATATGCAGAGAATTAGAGCTCAGACAAAACGATCAAACTCCGGCACAAATCTGACAGACTGATCACTAACTGTGGATGTATCTGATGATGTACTGGATATGTGTGACATGCTTTGATACATTGGCTCAGGCTCCATTAAAATCATCTTCCCTTACCTCATCGTTGAGGTTGGATGCCAACAGGACACCAGACACGCCGGAGCCAGACAGAGCAACTCGTCCGGCAGCTGCAGCCGCTGCTGCAGCTGCGCTCAAAGGACTGATGGCTCCTGGAAGGAGAAAAAAAATATAGAAACATTTTAATAACCCCACAAATTCTTCAATACAAATTTCTAATTTTGAAAATTTATGCAGAAAATTGGAAAAAATATTGTTCAGATCCAAGTTTTCAAATTACAGAAAGGTTTTTTTTTTTTTGCTTGTTCTGCAATTCTTACAAAGAACCACTGAACAGAAAGGGACTTAGAAAAGGGAAACAAGTCCAAAACGGCAAACGTTTTCCACCGCTCATCCAAGGCGCTTAAACTTGGATGAAAGGCAAAACGTCTCGAGGTATCTTCTACCAAGTCCAGTTGACTTTGATTCAGCCACTCTTGTATCTGGGTTACAGTCTGATATCAGCAGACATGCAGAACATTTTACATTTGAAAATGGAAATGGGAAACGGCTTCAGTGTATTTACTTACACACCCTGTGAGGATTTACAGTATTTAAGTCTTAATTCATTGTCTTGCGTGTTTTTGCTCGTGACTGACATGTTACTCTTCATTGTTTTCAAGACACGAGCCTATCTTAATTCTTTTATTTAAATTAAAAACATTAAATTTAAAAAAGACAAAGATCCTGGTGGAATGGCAGAATGTCATCTAATATTTTATATTTCTAATATCTTAATATTTTTCAGAGTAAAATGATCCATCCCATCTGTTAGAGCCTATCCTTTGAAATGACACTATGACAACAAGCTGATTTGTTGCTGTTTCCGCCTCTCTTTGGAACTTTTCAGTGTGAGCTCAGACGAACTCTTCAGCCTTCTTTGTGCCTTTTAACAGCACCTCCATACAAAGCTGACATTCTGGGGAGATAAGCTACACCTCCTACACCTGGTACACCTGCTACACCTGCTACACCCACATCCCATGTCACACTGACACCGAGTAGCGGTTGTTGTTGTTTTTGTTGATATCAGCCACTGGATGACTTGAATTTCCTTTGGGAGTGACTGACTGGGTACGTATCTAACCTGGAGGTGAATGATAACATTATTCAAATAATATTAAATATTGCTGAGTGACTCTTCCTATGATGGCCATCAAACTTAATCTCAGCATAGTCTAATTGTTCTTTTTGAAATCACTTGCGTTTGATGGTTTGACTTTTTAGTTGTGGATCTTGGTCTTTTACTGCCTTCCCTTGATGTACAGGTCTGTTTATCTCAGCAAAGAGGAAATTCATGTTCTCACGTCAAGATCAGCGACAAAAAAAGCCTTGCTAGCAAAATGAGTTACACATTTACTGTGTTTTATCAGCCATGCTTCACATTTATAGATTCAAGTTTTGAATTCATGCATGGTTTGTTAGATTAGTCTTCTATAGAGGTCAATTGATCATCCCCTCATTTGAGTTTTTAAAGGATAGAATATTAGTTGTTGTCTGCATTATTATTATTATTATTATTATTATTATTATTATTAATAATAATAATAATGGTAATGTTACACTGAGCAGCGTTAAGATGAGCAAGACAGGAGACAGATAGAGGCAGAGACAGGGCAAAAGGAATAAAGGAAAGGATAGATACCTCCACCCTGTGAGAGGGAGAGAGAAGACGAGTAACCTCCTCCACTAGAGTAGGAAGCTAGTGCTCCAGACGGGGTACCTACAAGACAACAACAACTCCATTTACACCACAGAACACTAATCTAAACTGGCTCTGAAAAACAACAGCATGACAGCAAAGTGCAGCCAGAACACACGCTGATCAGTCAAACACTCCTCCTCACAAACCCACTCCTTCTCTTGACCCACAGTGCTTCTAGAAGTAGGGGTGGGAGAAGAAAAGATTCTGTTACTAACAGTGACTCTTCACACAATTAGTGCACAAAGAGTTCAAAAATAAAAGTTACACATTACACAAAGTCTACAGCTAAATATTTTATTGCATTTAGCAGCACGCAGCAGCCATCGTGTAAATTATACTCAGAAAAAATGAAATTATGGAATAAAAATAAAGGAGCACATTTTTTAATAAACGGTCCCTCTTAACCCTTTTCAGTGCAACACCTGACCTCACTGCAACATGGACCTGCCAACATCAAAAGGACTTGGCCCATAGGAGGACCATAGACAAGGTGATGTCCATCCTGCACAATGTCCAGCACTCTCTGCATGCCACCTTGGACAGACAGAGGAGTTTGTTGAGTGACAGGCTGCTGTCCCTGTCCTGCTCCACGCATAGACTCGGGAAGTCTTTTGTCCCCCAGGACGTACGCCTGTACAACTCCTCCCTGGGAGGGCGGGGGGTCGACGATAACACACTGCCTGAATGTCCAGACATTTAGCACTGGATTGATGTATATACATAATACTGTGTATATTCAATTTCAATTCAATTTTATTTATATAGCGCCAAATCACAACAATGGTTATCTCGTGGCACTCATGGTGTGTAGATATATAGTTATATGTATATTATACTGTTATATTGGTTGGATATATTTTACAGCGTTCTATCAATCTATGCTGCTCTTATCATTATTTCTGTTGTTTTTGTTTTGTTGTCATCAGCTACGGACTTGACTAAATTTCCATCGGGATTAATATCGATCGATCGATCTTATCTTATCTTACCTATCTATCTAGCCCTGCACACAACTATAAACAGGAGTGCACATCATTGTTCCAGTGAGACTGAGAAGGATGGGGGAGAGAGAGAGAGACAGGGAGAGAGAGAGGGGGACAGAGAGGGAGAGAGAAGCTCTGTAGGCCTGCATTGCACTACAATGTAACAAGTATTTCTCATCTTCAAGTATAAAACCAAAAGTGCTAAATGCTTGCAGCATATTTTTATCATCCGACACCTGGCCAGGCTTTTTCTCTCATTTTCATCTGCTGTTTGTATTTTAAACGAAAGCTCCCTGATGAACAGAGTCTATATTTCATAAACGGAAAACATACACGTCATGGCGGTTCGTCACGAATGCGTTTTCACATCAATAGACAGACTTGATGCTGCTGCTATTTGTAAAGGTCTGAACACAGTGATCAGTCAGGAGTGGAACTAAACCACACTGAAGCCGATTTTACACCAAACAATTTCAGGCTCTGGAACTGGTTCTATTCAGTACCCGTTCAATATTGGAAATGAGTCGCGAGGCTATTTTGGGGAGGTGTTCTCCATCCTGTTGATAAAAGCCTGGACTGGTTCACTGGTGGAGGAACATGATCTGAATCACCTTCAATGTTCATCCTGATGTTAAACCAGAGGGGGTGAGGTGTGCATGGTAGGAAAATGAATGATTATAGTGGCATATACCCAAACACAGTGGAGGGAGTGATAGATGTGCTACGATGTATATTTACCCAAAAGAGAATGATCCTTGTTGGAAGAGTCTCCGTCGCCGGCAGGTAGGTCGGGTCTAGTGTAATCTCTGCTCTTATCGTTGTTGTACTTGACATTGAGGTTGACCAGTTTACTGAAATCGATCCGCAGAGTACAGCATGAATTGTAAATGTTCTGTCCATCTAAAGACTGGAGAGGAAACGGGAAAAGAATTCAAACCGTTCTTTACCAATATCTGAGTTCTTTAAAGGGGTGAATGACTTGTAACATGCGTGTGTTCGTACCAGTTTAGCTTGCTGTGCATTAACAGGGTCACTGAACTGCAGCAGAGCCTGGAACTGGTTGTTCTTTGTGAAGGTTATGATCTTCATCACTGTCCCAAACTTACTGAAGATCTGAAAATTAGTCAGAGGATGAAATAAGTGACACAGAGACATGAAAAAAACGGTGTATTTGTCCGATATGGAGGACAAAACACACAGGCATTTGATGGACTGATGTATTACTGACTTTCAGCCTTTATCCACTGCCTCATTTCCTTCCTCAATCCTTCTATTATGAGCTCATTCCATTCCAAGTCATTACTTGGTGTCCATACAAATGTTTCCATAAATCAAGCCTTCACTCAAAAAGTAAGAGCTGTCTTTTGAAGCCACAGTTTGTTCAACATACTTTCCACCAGGTGTGACACAGCCCTTATGAAAAAGTAGCTAAGTGCAGTAATAAAGAAATTAAGAACGCATTGTGGAATTGAAGACAAGATAATCGTAATCGAAATGTAAGGTCAGTGAAGATTCTCACACACACACACACACACACACAGAGTGTATGTACTGTATATATACAATATAGACTGTATATGTGTGTGTGTGTGTCTGGAAACACGCCCAGACTCACCGACTAGGTGTACAATGATGTGTGAAGATCAGGTTTACCTGCTGTAGAACATCCAATGTCACAGGATAAAACATGTTATCGATTATAATGCGCAGGACAGGGCTGGGGGGTGGAGCCAGATCCAGAACTCCGGGATCAGAAGAGGGAGAGCTTCCATCCTGAACTGCTGACACTGCCTGCAGCACTGCCTGGGCCCTCTAAGCCATGAAACAAAAAAATTAATTCAACTGAAGACTAGAGACAGAAAACAGCGACCGAGGCTTTAACACCCCTACAGCGGACATTTCGAACTTGTGTCAACGCTCTGTGAACAGACCTGGTTTAGAGCTGAGTCGGTCTTCAGTTCCTTGTGGTTTGAGTACTGGATGAAGACGGGGGTGTTTCGCACCTAAAGGGATAAAGGCGTGTATGTATCAATGGTGATGTTGCCATTGAGCATCAAGGAAGGAAAGGATTACTGTGTTACAGGATGGTGGCAGACCTGGGGCGTGACGGCTGTGTAGTAATTCACCATGGTAATGGCTGCATCCTCTGTGCCCAACTCCAAAAATGCCTCATAAAACAAAAATAAACCACAAATCTTAGACAAAGAGTATACACCAACAGGTTTCTCGTTAGCATAACAATAACAGTGAAATTGACACACGCAGGACTATATTCCTGAAAAATGTACTGTTTTGTGTACCTGGTTTTTCCCCTTCAGCATCAGTATATTGGTGACTTTTCCGAAGGGCAGCCCCAGAGCAATGACTTCTGTCTCTGACACTTCATTGGGAAGTTTGCGGATGTGAAGAACTCTGGAGGGAGGAGATTCATCTAGCCTCTGTTTCTTACTGTCGCTCCCGTTCGCTGCATGCGACACAAACCCAGAGAGTCAGTCCATTACACAGCATTGCATTGGGTGCTGGGATTGAATTGTGTTCGTTTAAGTGCACCTGTCATCGAGTTTGGACTGCTGCCGTACATGTTGAGCTCGTCTGAGCCTCTCTGAAAAAACAGGAACAGCAGGGAAAAAAAGAAATTGAATTTCATATTACTACCAAACACATTAAGATTGATGTCCAGTCAAACCAGTCATGCAGCGTGCTATTGACTTAATGAAGACAAAAAACATATCTCAATGTAATGGGCTTCTGTTGAGCTACCTGTAGCTACACTGAATAATGATGTTGCAGAGCTATTGATTAGATGTGGCTTCTTATGACATAATGCACCCTAGTGTCCTGAATGTTGTATGTATGTATGTGAGGTATGTATTGGTCAGGGTGTATGGTTGCCGTTTTAGTTTTTTTTTGGTAAAAAACACTTCAATAATCTGTTGTAGAATTGTTTTTTGTGTGTGTTCCAATTCATATTCTGTGTGTATCTTTGTTTTGTGGCATTTTGATATCCACATATCTGTCCATATCTCCTGAATGAGAAGGTGAAAGGTGTATAGTGTGTATAGTTTGATCATTTAGAGTTTATATTTGTCATTCTCTTATATTTTGATATTGTCTCTCGCTCCTTCTTCTGCCTGTACCTTTTGAGCTGCTGTAACATGGGAATTTCTCCGCCGTGGGATCAATAATGTTTATCTCATCAACATTCATTTCAAGTCATTTGTCAAACAACACTTAAAAGAAACCTTCCGTCCTCTTCTACCATCTTAATGTATACTAAAACAAGCCAAAACACACTCGTTTGGGCTGAGGAAGCTCGTGTCAATCGGCACTGTTCTTTCTAGCGAGGTGGACTCAGAGGGAGCTTACACTGACTACAGGTAAAATGTTTCAGGAACTATCCAATTCTACAAGCTACACGTTTTACACCATCCCTCAGTCCACGCGTTTGGAAATGAGACCGTTTGACATTTGGACGAATCAAGAGAACTCACCTTTACACCGACCGCAACATCCCTGCCAAAGGAGAGGACAGAGCCCAGAGAGAAAGGGAAGAGGACAAAGTGGTTAAGATAGATAGATAGATAGATACTTTATTAATCCTGAATGCGTCCAGTAACTTTCGTGGCAAGAAATATAGTAAGAGAAATAATACAACTCAATGCACACCAGACCATAAGAGGTGGAAACTCAAGACAGGTTACAGTTAAAACTAAATAAGTCATTTTAATTTGACTGGCTGTCAAAAAGGTTATTTACTGTCCTTCCTGTCCCCGTTCACTCTGAACTCATGTTTGCTTGTGAGAGACTAAATGAGACTAAATGAGATTATCTGTCGCCGTTCTTCGGATTCTTCCTTTCAGTCAAAAATGAAATGATTGACATTTTATTACGTCTGTAGTTACTACAACCTCTTGTAGATACTTTTACTTCGGGTTGTCCAACGAGCTCATGACGGACTCCTGAATGCTGCTGAAGGACTTCTGTAAAGATTAAGGACTTCGCTGCTACGTACCAACAAGCTTTAGTTTCTAAATTACTGCACTGTTTCTTCTATTACTTTTCCTTTTTAGCTATGTTTAAATTCCGTTTTGGTGACCAGGGCCATGGTGCTTGGTGCATTGTTTTGATATTCATTGTCTGTTTGTCTGAAGTGAATTTCTGCTCCGATCTCTCTTTGTTTATCATGTTGTTTCTAAACGGGGCTGCTAACGCTTCTTGTTAGCTGCAGACAAAGGAGCCCGTAGGTTAGCCGTTAGCCGTTAGCCGTTAGCAGGCACACGGACATCTTCGGTGTCCGTTAGCACAGAGCTAACTGCGCACACGGACGCTGACGTTCAGACGTCTGTTGTCATACAGTGTAACGTTTAGCTCCACACTGAATGCTACACGTGGAGCTCATCGAGCCTCCTTCCAGCAGCTTCTACCGCCTTTTGTCGTCCTAACCCCGCCGTAAGGAGGGCAGAAGGACCGTCCACCTTCTGCCTGCGTTACAGCGCCGATGAGCGCGTTTAGCCGCACGGCAGCGGCCCTATCCCGGCTGTCAAATCGAACGGTGTAAAAGGTTTACCCGTCCATGGTAGCTCTTGGACCGCTCCTATCTCTGTCTTGGTCTCTGGCCGGTCGTCTGAACGAATATTCCCCAGCTAAAATGGGTGCTTCGTCGTCTTTCCGCCTGGCTTCTTCTTCTTCTTCTTCTTCTTCCATCAAAATGGCGACTGATAAACGACGCGAGATTCACAGGCGCCACCTTGTGTTTGGGAGCGCACATCAGCGCGAGAACGTCGTCGGGCTCCGTGGGCTTTGGGGTCTTCACCCTCACCGGGTTCAGTGTTCACACTCACACATATTCCGTATCCCCTGGCTCTAAATCACCACGAGTCACCAGGAAGGTTAAACAAAAACAAACAAACAGAGGAATCATGAAAGATTAATGTGGACGATATTGGCTTGGCCAACTGGAAACTGAATATACTATATTTAGACGTATATGACTTGAACGTCATACATTTTGCAAAATTACTGGTGTATTAGCATAATATGCAGCTGAATTTAAAGAGAGCAGAATGCTGTGCTCGTATAGAGAATGAATAAAAGAGAAAAACCGAAACATAATACAAAGGTTCCACACTTAAAGAAGACAAAATGAGTCAAAGTAAACACAGTGCATTTAATTTGGGCTAAATCACAGTAACCTGTTCTCCATCCGCCTGTGTTTTGCCCTATTTCAAGTTAGGCTTCTGACTAAATATCAGAGGACGTCCTCAGTAATACATTTCTGGACTCATATGAAGTGAGTGAAAAAGGCATTAATTCAGAGAATTGATGACGACGTCAGAGATGAATTCTCAGAACTTTTCAAGACAGAGCCTCTGTCTTTGTCCTTTACTATGCTGACATGTCATGTAGCCATGGCGACCAGCGGGACTTGGCTTTCTTCACATTTTTTCCATATTAGCTACAGTCATTAGTGGCCATTTTTATGGAACGCAGGAGTTGGAATAACATCCACTGGAACCCTTTCAGAATTTTAAACAGCAGTTTGACAGCAGCTGATGTCTGCCCCATCTTCCTCATCCTCTTTTCTCCGTTGTCATGGTTACAGCGATTGTCTCCTTACTGCCCCTCGCCCTTGGGTCCCTCTCCCACCTCTTTTGGCCAGCTGACACAGATGTGGTAAGACTTCAGCTCTTCCTCGGCCACCAGGTCAGGGGCGTGGCTCATTGGGTCGTGACCCCGGAATGACTTGGGGAAGGCGATAACGTCACGGATGCTGGGTGCACCGACGATTATCGAGACAAGCCGGTCCAAGCCTAGGGAATGGTAGACGGCAACAGGCCGGTGATTAGCGTAGAAGCGTATAGGCCACACCCATTTACGCATTAACCGCCCCCCCAGACTACCAAGCTGACAACACGGAGGAAATATTGGGATGCTGGACGATGAATCGACTCCTGGTAAAAGTGTGTAGCTTCAGCTTGTAAACTTGTTGGAGACCACAGAGACAGATGGAGCTCTGCGGTAACAGGATGAGGAGGACAGCTCTCTGTACCACAGAGGATGCCTCACATCCTTTGGTCTCAAAGTTTGAGAGGCTAAAATCTGTCTGCAGGCGCTACACGACGTCTATACATACAAGAAACCGTTCATTCCACCGCCAGCTGGCCTGCTGCGTTCTTAAAACACTCTTAATTGCACTTTTATTTCACCCGTTTTGTACTTTCACCGTCGATGTCATTGTGATGTGCTGTTCTCCACTAAATATTATATTCTATATATTTTGTATTTTACGGTTCTAGTATATCATTCCCAGAGACTGTATCTGTTTGATGTATTTTTTCGTATCGAATGCTCGATTGCATGAATGATTTCCAACTGTTAGATGCGCCGCAGACAATTCTCCAAGTTGCTGGACAGTAAAGTTGTATTCTATTCTACAAATTAGAGTAAAACTTCTAAATATGGATGCTCTGAGGAGGTTTTGTGCTGATTATAAAGTTAACATGCCAGAACAAATCCAATTACAATCACATAATACATGTCGCAATAAATTGATTTAAGCGATTATCCGCAACTTTTGTTGATCTGAATTGAAAATCCGAATTCAAAATATCTACCTTTTTGTTTGAAAAAGGCATTAAACTGATTTCTAGTTTGCTCGCTCATCTTTCATAAATGGTGTCTGACCTGACAGTCACGTGACAGCGTGGTGGACTTTAAGACTCCTCAGAGATGGAAGCAGAGTTGATCCTACCTAAGGCGATCCCTCCATGCGGTGGAGCTCCAGATTCCAGAGCCTCCAGCAGGTGTGACAGGAGAGAAGGATCCTCCTGAACAAGAGGGAGCACAACCTTCACGTCAAACTGGACTCCAAGATAAAACGCTGTCGATCAACAAATCAGGACGAGTGAAAAAATCAACAAAAATCTGACGCACAGCAATTGGAAATGTCAAAAACGTGAAGGAAATATTTTTCAACGTTTCAGCGTCATCTTGTAAAAACGGCAGAGAGTCATTGGACTCCACTGTCCCACCTGGAATCCATTTCTAATGAGCGTCATACGAAGAAAGCCGTCTTCACTGGTTACCAGGGGTCAGCCAGCCTGCACTGATCCTGCACTGATCCTGCACTGATCCTGCACTGATCCTGCACGTGTACCAGTGCAGGATCAGTGCAGGATCAGTGCAAAACTTTCATTTGTAACCGGACGGTGTTACGACTCAAACTTACGAGTTACGACGCGGGAAACCAGTTGACCTTTGATATGAACTCTTACTGAACTATTTTCTACTTATCAAATCCAAAAGGCAATAATCCAAAACCAACGACCAACATTCCAAACGGTCCAAATGGACCGAAACCAATAAATCTCCAATAAAGGAGAAGTAGAAGAAGAGGAGCAACATGAAGACAAAGAGACTCAGACATGTGGCCGTGCAGGGGTCACGGGGTGACTGACCTTCAGGATGTTCTTCAGGACGTGGAGCTGCTCCGAGGCCTGGTGGATGCGAACGGAGCCTCCTCCAACCTCCCAGCCGTTTAAGACCAGGTCGTAGTGTTGCCCTCGTACCTGAAACAGACGCCACTTTCACTGACGTTTACCGCTCGGTGACGCGGTTCGTTGTGCGAACGCTCGGCACGGCCCCGAGAGCGTTTCCGCGTGGATTCCTGGACATTGACGGAACCTCACCTTGTGCGGCTCAGTGTAGAGGAGTTCAGCGTCCTCCGGTACCGGAGCGGTAAAAGGATGATGGGCCGACTCCAGCTGATCGCGCTCGCCTTCTTTGGGCAGGAACAGAGGGAAGTCCACCACCCACAGGAAGCGAAAGGCCGAGCGGTCGCGTACCGAAACGCCACGAGATTCCAGGAGCTCGGCACAAAGCAAGCGTAGTTTACCGAGCAGAGGGCGCTGCGAGACGGACGGGACGAAGAGACAGAAGGAGACGATGAGGAGCGCAGAGTGTAAGAGTCAATCGATCAATTTACAAAATCAATGACCTGATAATCATCAGGAGCGGTCGTACACGACCATCAGGTTACCAACTAACTCAGCTGGTGTAAATGACTCTGACTCAAAGCGTAGCTAGCTGGCCCAGTGTTCTTTGTAGCTTTGTAGCTTTGTAGCTTTGTAGCTCACCAAACAGCTGCTCTTGTTTTGGCCACTTGATTGAGCAGCTCAGATAATCGCTCACATACGTACTGACCACGAGCAAATTGATTTCAACCTGTTTAGAAACGATCAAGAGACCATAAATTACCCAGATGGACTCGCACGATGAGAGACGAGACATTATGAGACATGACGAGACATTACGAGACATTATGAGACATTACGAGACATTACGAGACATTACGAGACATAACACGTAAAAACTGTTGGGAGCTTGAAAAACGGCAGCGTGTACGCCGCCCTAATGCTGCAGTCACAAGAGAACATTTTCCTCTTGGATTAAATTGTATTTATCATGATCGTTATTATTATTACATAATTTATTCATACATTAGAAGTTGAACTTAGTTGTTTTGGGAACTTTTGAACATAATTTGATGTTATTTTTCGCAAGTTTCTTCATACAATATGTTTAAAGACGGAGATGTAAAGTTAAAGACATTTCAGCTGCTACAAGTACAACATTTGATGCAGATTATCTGCATGGCAATTTACAAAAAATGATTTTATGCATTTTAATGGAAGTTTCCACACCAGGAAGGAAGAAAAATCTCTGTGACCACTTTGTCGTCTGCTGAATTTCTATCTAGGATCCTTCCTGCTTTTCCTTCCTGCTTTTCCTGCTTTTCCTTCCTGCTTTTCCTTCCTGCTTTTCCTGCTTTTCCTTCCTGCTTTTCCCCCCGGTGTCCCGACTCCAGCTGAGTCACAGCCCATTCATTCCAGTGTTGCTGTCCCGTCTCCTTTTCTGTTACTTTCTAGGTTCGATTTCTGTCTGCGTCTTTTTCTTAGTTGAGACCAAATTGGAACACAGGAATGCAAATTTTCCGACCGTACTCTGGGCTTCCTGTAAATGTGGAAAATGGCTGCGAGGATTTTCCGAATCCCATTTTTCACATTGGCCCGGCGTGAAACAGCTTCTGCAGGTGCGCGAGCGCGCGTGTGTGTGCGTGCGTACCACGGTCTGGATGTTAGCGGCTGCTATCAGCAGCAGGTCTCCTGGTTTAGCTTCAGTTGTCCTCAACAGCTGATCTGTTGCTGCGTCAGACAGAAGCTTCCGGAGCGGAGACTTCAGCGTCCCGTCGGGCCTGACCAGCACCACGCTGAGCTCCTACACGAACAGAAAACCCCCAAAACGCATCAGATATTACTGCAGTAACACAGCTCCAGTAAGTACCGAGGGCTCTGGGTTCAGCTTTACTCCTGAAAGGAAGGAAGAAAGGACGTCCTCCAGGTAAGGACAGTTACTATCAGCATTCATGTCCTGCCATGAGTGTGTTACTACTACTCAGTGGGCCGTCTGGGTCATGGTCTTCATCTCAGGGAACCTGCCAGTCCCCTCCATCATCCAAGTTTTAGGAATAATTAATGCAAGAAGTAAGATAATCATATTTTAGGCCGAGTACCTGTTCAAACTGAGTCTTTGCTGTTTGTTTCAATTCCTCCAAATCTTTCCCGGACAAAAGTTTCTGTAAGCAAACAGATAACAAAAATATTATCTAACACAGATAACAAAAAACATCAGCAAACTGTTAGACAACACATATCTAAAATGATGTCCAAATGACGTGGACATGTCAGTCCGGTGACTTTACACACACAGGAAGCGTGTAGTACCGTCGTGTGTATTTAAGTTTGCTCTGTCAGCCTGACGGAAACACACACACAACAGGAAACGGCCGAGTTCGTACCGCTCCACCGGGGACACAGATGGCCTGGACGGAGCCCCCCGACTGGGTCAGAGCCGATCTGACGAATTGGATTTCTGAGGATGTGAACAGGTCGCTGAGGTCCACCAGCTGAGAGAGAAAAAACACTTGACTTGACTGGAGAACAATTCAAATTCATTTGAAATGAACGTTGAGGTTAAAAGCTGATTTTTATTCCAACTCTCTCATGTTATGTGATGCTCTATCATCCTTTATTCTAATCTACTTACAAATCTTTTGATGTCCCCCTTTTTACAATATTTACATACATTCTGCTCTCTTTTTAACATCTTATAGTGGTCTTGTTGCGTTAGAACAGCACGTGTCCTCCTGTCTTTTTGTCTCTTTTTGTCTCTTTGTATCTCCCTCATAGAAAACACAGAAGTCAAACAAACGTTCAGAATATAATAATATATAATATATATATACTGAATATTATCCATGATGTTATACAATGATGGTGACAATGAGGCTGTGGAGGGGCTGCAGCTGGACCCCCAGTCCACATGAGGGACCCACCTTCATAGTGAACCTGGTGTCAGGCTTGTCCACGCCGTAGTCCCTCATGGCCTCTTCATACCTCATGCTTTGGAAGGGAACCTGGATGGGAGGTTTGTCTGAGGGCCAGGAGTGCTGTAACAGACCCTCCACCAGGGCCATGACACCAGACTGGTCCACGAAAGACATTTCTATGTCCACCTGAGGGACAAAACCAGAGGAGAATAAAGACAAGATGAAGGGAAATGAACAAAAATAGCTTTTACAGGTAAACATTACTGCAGGATTTGTTTTTAAATCCTAAAATCTATTACTTCAGGAATTCATTTGAGGGCTTTGAGGCTCCATTCAAAGACCTAAAAGAGGAGAACCACAAATCTCTACAACCAGAGTGACCGAGTTCTTATGAAGGGTCTGTCCTTGGTGTCTTTGTGTCCTTGTCCCACCTGTGTGAACTCCGGCTGTCTGTCTGGTTTGGAGCCTTCATCCCTGTAGCAGCGAGCCACCTGGAAGTACCTGCGGAGGAGAGTCAGACAGCTGATTCACACGGAGCTCTGTTGTCCTCTGGGGTTTTTCCGAGCTGTGCGTGCGTGCGTGCGTGCGTGCGTGCGTGCGTGCGTGCGTGCGTGCGTGCGTGCGTGCGTGCGTGCTCACCTATCCATCCCGGCCACCATCAGCAGCTGCTTAAACTGCTGTGGACTCTGTGGTAGGGAGTAAAAGCGTCCCGGCTCTCTGGAAGGAACCACAAACTCTTTGGCACCCTGTGACACAGAGGAATCAGACGCATCGGGCTCTGTGTCGTGTAAATGTTACATGATGCGTGAAGTTTAAACGACAGCTGAAGGAGGATGAAGGGTGAGAGGGTGAAGCGATCTTACGCCCGGAGTTCTTTTAAACAGGGTTGGAGTTTCCACATCCACGAAGCCTGAAAGAAAAAAAGACCAGACAACAGAAGTCACTTAGAGAATCACAGTTTAAGTTAAGACCAACTCATCATTTATTAAACATTTTGCTGCTGACGGAGACGGTGAAAAAACGTCCTCACCGTGTTTATTACAGAGGTATTCCCTCATCTTCATCACCAGCTCAGATCTCAGCCTCAGGTTGTACTGCATCTGTGAGGACCTCAGGTCAAGGTAGCGATACTGCATCCTCAGAGACTCCGACTTCTGGGAAATTGAAGATATTTGCAACACTGAAAACAGCGTCCATCAACGTCCACTCCCTCTGGGGACGTGGGCGCGGCATGCTACGTCTGTCCAGAGGTCGGGTAGATAAAAGCCTCGCCGATCACTTACTTTGACAAAGTCTTTTATTTCAAAGGGCAGCTTCCTGCAGACGTTGAAAACCTCCACGTCCTCGGCCAAGACTTCAATTTCTCCTGTCAGCATTTCCTGCAAAAAACACAGAACGATCAGAACCTTCCAACCAATCGGAAGGCCGGGATTCACCTCAAAGAATTCTGCTGATCATTTCCTCAGATTAAGGAGATCCAGATCTGTTCACACTCTAAGTGGATCCAGGTCCGTCTTTGGTCCTCTCAGCAGCAGAGATTGACATCTCAGACTTCTTGTTGTTCACATCATAGATGTGTTTGTACTTAGAGTGTCGGGATTTTTCAAGCATACAGCAACACACACAAACACACACAAACACACACAAACATACACACCTTGTTCTCCTGTCCTGCTGGTCTACGTCGTACTGTTCCTGTTACCTTGACGACAGATTCTGCTGTGAGACTGCAAAGCACAGATTTCAGTCTGCGCTCCAACTAAAAACAGAAGAACAATTTCAGTGGTGACAAAAACCTGGACCACATTCAGGACTCTGATCTTCGTCATTGATTTTCATTTGTGCTAAATTATTCTTCTTACTTCCTCTTGAGGAATCAGGATCTGCGTCAGGCCGCTAAAGTCTCTCAGGAGGACAAACAGGTCGTGTCTGTTCCAAACACAGAGACCTCATTAAAACCGTTTTTTAGCCCACATTCCCTCCTGTGATTGGTCAGTTGGTATCATGTGTTACAGACGGTTTTCAAATAAAATGGTTGTAAAATTTAAATTAAAAGTTTCAAATTTCGAAAATGTGAAGGTTTTCAAAAGTCTTAGCTGGGCCGATAGGTCAGAGTAAAAAGATGAGATGAACGAGTGGCTCTCCCTCGTCTAACAGCTGATGTGTCAGTGTGGGGATTGTTGACACTTCGTTCAAGGCGATCTGTCATCGATGCTGTGAGCAGCACAGACGTGATGATTTTTATAAATGCTCCGACTTACAAACAAACAAAGTTCACACAAAATGTTCCATCAAATTGTAGAATTTTGTAAAATGGTCGGTTTTATCACTTGGAGCCTTCATGGAGCGGACACGGGTTTGTTTTGTAAATGATATATATTGATATTAATCCATTCCAAATATGATCTGTAATACTTTAAACCCACACAGGATCTACAGTTGTGTCATCGTGTTCTCAAGATGAAGACTGTCCAGTCTGAGCTGGTGGAAGCAGCTTGTTGCTTATAAAGTGTTATAAAGTGTATGAAGTGTTATAAAGTGTAAAAAGTGTATAAAGTGTATAAAGTGTTATAAAGTGTATAAAGTGTTATAAACTGTTATAAAATGTATAAAGTGTATAAAGTGTTATAAAGTGTTATAAAGTGTTAGAAAGTGTAGAAAGTGTATAAAGTGTATAAAGTGTTATAAAGTGTTATAAAGTGTTATAAAGTGTGTTCTCTGTGGTTTCTTTCAACAGGCCGTGTTAAACACCTGAGGTACTGGACCCAGCCGCACAGCGTGACGCTCTCTCCTACGTGCTGTGATCTCAGCTCGCCACATGTATGAGTCCTCAACGACAAACTACTGGAACCTGAAATCACAGAGGTTGGATTCTTCAACAATAACAATAAAAACAACAATAAAAAACAACAACATTGGAAACTGATACAAGTTTTTAATTCATCTCAACAGTCTTTACATTGATGTGAATAATTACTTAGTTGATTCCTCAGTCAGATTTATTCATAGCAGTTACATTACATATGTTGGCTGCTACTCAAAGTAAAGTGAATGGTCGTTAGGGTTAGGGTTAGGTCGTACATAAGACATAAAAATCTGGCAAATAACGCAGAACCAAAAAATAAACAAATGAAAAGTCTACACACATCAAATGTTTTAAAAACAGATACTAACCTAAAAAACATTAAATGATGAATTCAGTTTTTGAACATATTAAAAAGTTCCATATTTTACCTGTGCCGTGAGCCTTAAAGCTGCTCGGGCTGGAGGAGAGACAGCGCCCCCTGCTGTCGGACCTCTGCAGGAGCAGCAGGCGTCCTTGAGCGGTTCCGTGGTACCGGAGAGTGAGCGCTGTGAGCCCGGTAAGCGCTCTCCGAACCACAAACGGACTTTTAGAAGCCATTTACGGAAATAACGATAAGTTTAAGGGCCTGAAATACACAGTTACAGCTTCCTGTTAGTCTGCCCTCCTATTGGCACACATGGCCGCGTTTCTAAAACAAAACAATAGTCAATGCGAAGATGTCTGTGTGTGTGTGTGTGTGTGTGTGTGTGTGTGTCTGTGTGTGTCTGTGTATGCGGAGGTTATGTCGGCGTTAAGCAACATTAGCGCTCCAACACCGAATAAGCCCGGAAACCGCGGACGATGCACGCGACACGCGTGTTCGGACGGCTGACACACGTTAGCTCGCGCTTCCTGGTGGGATTCATGGATCTCCGCTCATGTGGATAGATCCATCCACCGCTCTGTGCACCACCTTACACCCATCCATTCGACTAAGAATCAGTACGCGAGCGCTAATACGTAGCCGAGTATAGACGAAAGTAGTCTACCGGCGATAGTATCGATTGATCAAGTTACTCAGTACTGATTCTTTTAGCGCTCCACCCTCAAATAAAATATATAAAAACATTTCTCTTGGAAAAACTACATCCACACTATGAATCCATATGACCTCTTTGAACTCTAGCTTTCTCTTAATATGGTACAGTCTATCCTTTTATGTAAATCTTAAAAAAATCATGTAATTAATTATGCAAAATGGGTTTTTTTTATTGTAACATGCTTTTTGTTCAAGTTTTATAATCAATTGAATTAGAATTACATTTCACACTCATGGAACTTTGTTTGTGCATTTTTGCTGTACTGTTGATTTCATATTGAAAAATTGTTGTTTACATCTGAACCTGAAGTTCAGCGAAGAATCTATAGAACACGCATACATTTTCTTATATATAGACATAATTTATGACTATTTTTATTATTGTTCTTAGCCACTGGATGACAATTTCCTTCAGGATTAATAAAGTATCTATCTATCTATCGCTATTATCTTTATGTACACGTTATTTGGCTATGAATATTTCAAATATGATAGTAATGCACTTTGTTGAACATGCGACTTGTGAGTAGCCAAACTTTCCCATCCTGTCTCTTCTTTAGGTAGACAAAACTAAAAAATATATATTCATCTCTGCAGGTGATAAATAAAAAAAAATCACCATAGAAAATAAATTGTTACAAATATTTGAAATAATTTATTGTGTTATACAAATACAAAACTTCTGTGTGATTTTTCATAAAATAAATCCTTAAAGTTCTCAGAGATTTTAACGTGATGAATGATTCATCTGCTGCTGGAATAAAAAAAATATGATGATGATGATGATGATGATGATGATGCTGTGAGGGTTGAAGACAACCACAACCAATCCTCTTCAGGCTGCCACACCTACGATCAGATCAATTCACTCCCACGGTCCACTCCCACGGGCCGGCAGTGGACGCCGATCGGATGAAATGAACTTACGTCAGGTTTGAAGCTGTTTCTCACGTTGAACAAAATCCAAACACGGTCCGCACGCGCCGACAATATTATTATTTTTTTAAAAAGCGCTTTGTGCGACATTCAAACGGTCTGATCGAATCCCGCTGGGATGTTTCTGGTTATTAAACTGCTGCGTTTTTCGTTTTTCAACATAAACCTGGAACCCATACAGTTCATTGTCCATCCGTCCACTCTGTCACTGCTGTCGCCGTTTTTCTGAACAGACCGTCAGTGACGAAACGATCCTGACGAATCAGAGAGACGAAAAAACAAAAAGAGGACAAAACAAAGACCAAAAAGAAACAGAAGACATTCAAGTCTGAGCCAATTCACCTGACAGCATCCAAACGAACACTATGACATCACGTGAATCGGAAAGAATTCAGAAACAAGTCGGATAAACATTGGACACAAAAAGAACAGAGAAAATATGCAAATCAGACAAGAAGTGAATCGGAGCAAGACTGGAAGTGAACCACAAAGAAACGAGATACATATCGACACGAATCACATAAGAGCCAAACCAAAAGAATAGAAATCAAACGCAAAGCAGATATGATGTGATTTGGATGAGACCGGATAGAAATCAGAGAGTAAACGGGGCAGCAATCGGATAGAGGTACCTCACTAGATGGACAGATTCTGTAAATGAAACCCATTATGGATTGGATAGACAGGAAATGAATCTGAGATTAAAATTCAA
>OMNV01029425.1:15900-40457 GCA_900303265.1 Brotula barbata
ACATGCACACTTTATAAAGGTTGGTATGTGCACTCTATAAAGGTTGTTATGTAGAATGATAAAGATTGTTATGTAGAATGTATAAAGGTTGACATGCACACTCTATAAAGGTTGGTATGTACACTGTATAAAGGTTGTTATGTAGAATGTATAAATGTTGTTATGTAGAATGTATAAAGGTTGTTATGTAGAATGTATAAAGGTTGTTATGTACACTGTATAAAGGTTGTTATGCAGAATGTATAATGGTTTGTATGTAGACTGTATAAAGGTTGGTATCTACCAGTGTTGGGCTGTTCATTTGGTCCCTGGGCCTTCAGTGGGGACTTACCCGACTTAATCCACCTCTTAATACCACCACTATCAAGTCGCAATTATCGGGGTTTTCCAACCTCTCCTCACGATGTCTATCTTTTCCACCTTGAAAATGGATTTTTAAGTTTGTCCAGTCCAAGTCCATTTCTCCTCCGTCAGAAATTGTGGGCGTAAAAAATTCTACCTCAAATGTATTAACGTGTTCAGATCTCCACAGACGTGTTTTGCTCGTCGAACTTGGCTGTAACAGTTTTGCTCTGACCGACCAATCAGAGGACGGAAACATGCTGATGTTACTGTGGACCAGATAGATGGACCAGGGAGGAGGATTAGAAATCTGAAACAGTCCCATTGATAATCTAGTTGAAGGTCCATGGACCAGGACTACTGATTCTGAAGGCAGATTAGACTGACATGGAAACACAGAGAGGCTGAAATCTGATTGGACCAAAAATCTAACATCCACATACACGGACTGGAAACAGAGCAGGAAGAGAAACGCTACGAAATGAAGAGAACAGACTGATGGGAATAAATGAATACAATTTAATGGGACAAATATTAGATTTCTTCCCGGTTCCACTGCATATTGTGCACCTCTGACACTTATAAAGCGTTGAGACTTTCTCCTCCTTCTCCATTTATAAGTCATCTTTTGATGTTCTTCACTTCTCCTCCTTGGATACTTCTTTTAGATTTTTATAGATTTTCTTCCATAGGGATCTCTGAAATCACTGCTCTTGAGGGAGACCACCAGATGATGCAAATGTGACACATCCTCAGTTGTGCACGTCACTGTCATTGGGTCTTATGGCCTTTTATCAAAAGACGCCCTCAGTCGAGGTAGGCCCACAGCCGGCTGATCAGACCTGGGTGTGTGCCACAGTTAGTCCTCTTGGTGGTCCCTTGGGAGTCCAGACCAGATCTCTCCTTGACCTCTGACTTCTACTACCCTTAGGAGCCTTGCGGTGGAACTGACAAGGAAGCTTCTGCAACCCAACTGAACTGGACGCACTTTAACGTTACATCCCACCAGGATGTAAGACAGTATTATTTATTTCGTTTTTTTATCATATTTTCTCCATTTGAACAATGGTGCAGTACTTCAACCATTCACCATACATTCTTTCTGTCACTCTTCAGATAGTGCCGTTTTGGCTCAAACTCATACTCATCTTCTTTCCTGAATGTAAGAATGCGTCCCCAATCCTCGTCCAATCACATCGGAGCGTCGTTACTGACACCTGCTGGCAAAGATTGCGCACTACGACAAGGTGATAAGGTGATCACATAGTGATCTAAGGGTCGATCTCTGGGTCCACCATGTCGAAGGTCCCTGAGCAAGACCCTGACCCCAAATTGCTCCCGACAAGCAACTGGGTCTTGCATAGTTACCTCGGCTGTCGGTGTGTGAATGTGTGTATGAATGTGTGAATGTGAGGCAAACATTGTAAAAGCGCTTTGAGTGGTCTACACACTAGAAAAGGGCTACAGAAATGCAGTCCATTTACCATTTACCAAATACATAAAGTATTGAAATTTTCATTACATTCGCACATCACGGCGACTTTTGTCTTTCTGCAAGTGTAATCCATTACAGGGCTTATCGTATAATTTAAGATATTAAGTCAACAATTAAGAATTATTAATATAATATAAGGTTTACATGTTTAGATAAGTGCCGCTGAAAGAAGTTGTCCGTCTCTAACCTGCTGTTTCTGCGCGTCAAGAGTCATTTTCATATTGAATCCTGACGTCACATCATCATCATCACTCAAAACGATGTCGCCTCTAGCTGGCATAAGTTTATGTACAAAGCTCGATATTGTAGTATACAGGGTTATTTATTTAGAGAACCTTTTATCATATTAGTGATCCTTTAACAAGAGAGCATCCTGTGTAGAAATATTAAAATAGTAAGAAATTAAAATGATATTATTGAATAAGTCGAAAAGTCTACAAAGTCTAATTTCTACAAACGTTCTAGTTTAAAAATCCATCACAGTACACCTTATATTAGACATGTACTCATCCATTACGTTCAGACATTATAATTGTCTTTATTCTGTATTCGTTTCCTTTCATACATATTCCACACCAACGTTTAAGATTGCTGCTGATATCCGGTGATGGCTAGTTTTTCCTTTTTACCCCGTGGGGCATTGGTCTACATCACAGACCCGGACAACTTTGCTCTGGTGAAACCTATCAAGAATGAAAGTTAAGAAATCGAAACCTAAGCTGGGTTTTTATTCCTGCGTCCGGCTCGGGACCTCTCAGTCTCAGCACACCCTCTGCCTGAACATGAACAGCCTGAACCAGCAGTACGAGGAGAAGGTCCGGCCCTGCATCGACCTCATCGACTCCCTCCGCTCTCTGGGGGTGGAGGAGGACCTGGCTCTGCCCGCCATCGCCGTGATTGGGGACCAAAGCTCGGGGAAGAGCTCCGTGCTGGAGGCGCTGTCCGGGGTGGCTTTACCGAGAGGCAGCGGTGAGTGACAGCAAGCATCTGGTTAATTAGCAGAGATGGGTAAAAATACACGAAGACGTAATGTGAACTAAATACTCATGTTGTAAGTGTATAGAAATAATAATAATAATAAAAAAAAAAAAATTATTTTATTTTTATTTACAATCTCGGCGTTGTGTTAAAGTGTGATGAGGAACGAGGCATGGACACACGGCTGGTCTGCTTGGCTCGGATTTATTTTCTCTCCTCTGTGTAAAACACATTAAATTCAATACAGCACTTTCTCACGACCATTCTCCACAGTGGACACCTTTAAAGGAAAGGTACACGACAACAAACTGCATCAGAAATGGTCTCACCGCTGTGATAGCTTAGCCTAAAAACGGCGACCTGTCCAGCAGCAGAACAGCGCTATACACAATAAAAACGGACATACACGCTAAAGTGAGCGGTATGATAATAAAACACAACATGCGTGACCCATACAAAGTACAATTTGTGAACACGTTTAACGTTTTCGCCACGTCTTACCACACTATTTACAGGAGCACTGCTAGCATCCTACCTCCCCTCTCCAGGGCTAGAGTCGAGTGGGGACAATTATCGCGAAACAACAGGAAGTGACTTCGCTGCAATGTCAAAGGTCACGCAATAAAAGAATGAATTTAACAAAATAAAAAGCTCCCCAAAATAATACAGAAATAATACAGAAAAAATACATGAAAACTAACAGAAAAATGTGAATAAAAATAAAAAACGGATTTTTGGTGAAATATTTTTACAACACGTTACAATATAAACAATCACATTTAGAGAAAGTGTGTGTTTTGGAGATTTTCTGACTTGTATGACACAAGTAGAAAATATTTAGTTAATACTCTGTAGCAGGGGTATTCAAATCAAATTTAAAGAGGTACCGTTACTAAAACGTCCTCCAAGCAAAGGTCCAAACCTCAGAGTGTCTAAATCCATCCAATAGCCTACGCATATGTCTGTCAAATAAAACCAAAACCACGCATTTCCTTATTATTTCAACTATATTTATATTCAATTGTCAAAGTAGGATACTTTTAATGTGGAAAACAAATAGTTGTTTGTACCGTAGATAAAATTAGTCCTATAGCTAGCGCAATGAAATGTAGGCCTACATTGCTAGTGAAAGAAAACAGGACCAAATTTCCTCTCAATCAAATAAATAAAAAGTGCTTCTTTTGGAAAAAGCCTCTTTTCTCTTCTCACATTTTTTTTTCTACTTTCCCAACAAAATGAACACAACAATGGCATACATTTCAAGTAAAATAAAACAGACACTGTTTAAAGGTACATTTCAAGTAAAAACTGGACTGAATCCTCTGAATAAAGTAAATTTAAAAAGTGCCTCTTTTAGAAAAAGTGCAAACAGAGCTTTGAGCAGCCCCCCTGTGACAGATAGGATTTGAAACTTTCATTCAAGATACAATTTCCAGGTTGTTACAATGCGTTTATTAGAATAACAAGATAGAAGAAGATAGAATGAAATGATATGGTGAAATGATAGATACAAAATGAAGTATTTTGATACAAATTACATCTGGACTTTTTCAACATCTTAAAATACAAAATACATATTTACTAGTTAAAAACATGCATTTTACTAGCTGAAGGTATAATGAAAGAGTTTGAATAAGCAAGTCAAATAAAATTGGACGCTCATTGATCAATTTGTTTTGTAGTGTTAGTGCCTTGTCAGTCAGTTTGTGAGTAAGAGCATTAACTTATGTAATACAGAGTTAATTTTTCAAGAAAGGCTGCATCATAACATGAAGATGGATTATTTATGATCAGATATATCCTGTGGCTTTTCATAATTTCGATTTTTCATCCAGGCATTGTGACAAGATGCCCCCTAGCACTAAAGATGAAGAGGGAGCAAGAAGGGGCGGAGTGGTTTGGAAAGATCAAATACAAGGAGAATGCGATAGAAATTGGAGACCCTCAAGATGTGGAGATGTTGATTCGCGAAGGTGCAGTCTAACTACAGTGTGCACATCACAAACAACAGTGATCAGCATTTAAACCTGTAGTTAACCACGTCCATTCCACTCACCAGCCCAAAACAACATAGCCGGGGTCGGGGTGGGGATCAGCGAGGAGCTCATCAGTCTGGAGATAGCCTCTCCTGATGTTCCAGACCTGACCCTCATTGACCTGCCCGGCATCGCCAGGGTGGCTGTCAAGGGACAACCGGAGAACATTGGAGATCAGGTACGCTTGGAGCTCCCCGTCACACGCCATTTTAAACACGATCCTCTATATCATAGAAACGGCTCCGTCGTAGCTATGTGACAAATTCTAAGCAGATGGACACATTTGAATCGATCCCTTCAGATCAAGAGACTGATCCAGAAGTTCATCACAAAACAAGAGACCATCAGCTTGGTGGTCGTCCCGTCCAACGTGGACATCGCAACCACCGAGGCTCTGAAGATGGCGCAGGAGGTGGATCCCGACGGAGAGAGGACTCTGGGTAAATCCGTTTGAATTGACGTTTACGGTAACCCCATTCAAAACGCTCGCTCTGATGTCGCGGTGGTGACAGCTTTGCAAATTGACCATTCCACCCGCAACAGGTATCCTGACCAAGCCGGACCTGGTTGACAAAGGCACCGAAGAGACGGTGGTGGATATTGTCCACAATGAGGTCATCCACCTGAAGAAGGGCTACATGATTGTGAAGTGCAGGGGTCAGAAGGAGATCACAGAGAAGGTGTCACTGGCTGAAGCAACACTAAGAGAGAACGCCTTCTTCAAAGAACACGCTTACTTCTGGTAAGTTCATAGTTGTTGTTGGTGTGTAAAATGCGTACATATCGGTGTCACCACTGTGCGGTTCCTCTGTCCGGTGTGTAACTTTCCTGTGTGTGACCCAAGCACCCTCTATGATGACGGCCATGCCACCATTCCTAAACTGGCTGAGAAACTCACCATTGAGCTGGTGCATCACATCGAGGTGAACTTTCATTCATCACACACACAACAACACACATTGTGACGTTAGATGGTGACAGAGGTTTTACCTGCGAGCAAATCGATTGGCTTCACTGCCACTCACTGTTGATGGGTGGAATTGCAGGACGCATAAAACCACTCTAATGTTTGAGTGTCACTTCAGACAGCCTGACTACATCGCACATCTCCAGCCTACTCAGTAAAACCCCAAACAAGCAGGAGCTGGACAAGATACAAACAGTATGAAGATGCAAAACTATTGATGAGAACCTCAGCTGTGTGCCTTTATCTGTACATTATCTCATATCTTTACACAGACCAGCCTGATAGTGTGACCTGCGTATGATTTACAGAAATCTCTGCCCCGACTGGAGGAGCAGATCGAGGAGAAGTTGTCACAGACCCGTGCAGAGCTGGAGAGATATGGCAAAGGACCCCCATCTAATGCAGGAGAGAGACTCATATTCCTCATCGATGTGAGCCCGTTTAGCATCAGAAATCTTCTATCTGCCATCGGTCCTTGTGTTGGTCATGATGAGAGATGAGATGACTACATTTAACTATATTTACCAGAAACAGACCTGTACATACGTAAGAAATCAATAAACTTGCATTCAGCAGGTTTAGGGTTTATTGTCTCTGGTGTGGCCTTCAGTGTACTGAGTGGGGGTGGGAGAGGGAGGGGCTTTAGACCATTTCACTCCACGCGGCTCTTCATCGTTTGCTCTGTTCCGCTTGTATTCCAGAAAGTGACGGCGTTCAACCAGGACACCATCAGTTTGACTACAGGAGAGGAACTGAAATGTGGAGACAGGCTCAATGTGTTTTCCTTATTCAGAAGAGACTTTGGGAAATGGAAGAAGCACCTTGATCGCTCAGGAGAAAACTGTGAGTACATCATCTCGGTTGATGTCTTCAAATGTCTGCCGGCATACTCAACATCAGCAGGTCTCTGAAGTCGAGTCTGTATGTTACAGTTAATAAGAGGGTCGAGAATGAGATTGCTGAATACGAAGAGAGGTACCGTGGAAGAGAACTACCGGGGTTCATCAACTACAAGACCTTTGAGGTGATGGTGACGGATCAGATCAAGCAGCTGGAAGAACCAGCTGTCAGGAAACTCAAAGATACAGGAGGTGTGCATGGGTTTGGTCTGTTCTTTAGCCCTGGCACCAATACCGTTCATGTATGTTGTTTACTAATCATTATGCTGCATCTTGTTCCATATACATGAACTCCAGATGCCGTGAGGAAGGTGCTCATACAGCTGGCTCAAATAAGCTTCACAGGATTTCCGAACCTCACAAAAACAGCCAAGGTGACGATCATCAGTGCACTTCATAGCAGAATTGCTTTGATAATCATTAGCATATTTGGTGTGAAATACTGTGTTTTGGTCTTTATTGTGTGTTAAAGTTCTTTGATCAGTAACATATTTGGTTTACAGAGTAAGATTGAAGCCATTAAGCAACAAATGGAGTCCACGGCTGAATCAATTCTGAGAACCCAGTTCAAGATGGAGCTGATGGTTTACACCCAGGACAGCACCTACAGCAGCAGTCTGAGCCAGAACAAGAAAGAGGAAGAGGAGATGGCAAACGAGTATGGTCTACAAACAGCAGCGTCTCGTTCAGCAACCAGTATTGTGTACAGCATGGATAACCGTGCCACCCTGGAAGAGATGATGCTGCACCTGAAATCCTACTACAGAGTAAGGCTCATTACAAATCTCTACGTGTGCCTCACGATAACTGAAGGCCTCCAGGGCTCAGTCACGTCTGCGAGTGTTAATCTACTTTGTTAACCTTCTCTTAACTTTACCTAAGATTGCCAGTCAGCGTTTGGCAGACCAGATCCCGATGGTGATCCGCTACCTGATGCTGCAGGAGTCTGCTGCCCAGCTGCAGCGGGAGATGCTGCAGGTCATTCAGGACAAGGAGAATTTGGAATTCCTGCTGAAGGAAGATTCTGACATTGGAAGCAAGAGAGCAGCTTTGCAGAGTCGGCTGAAACGGCTGATGAAGGCCCGTGCCTACCTGGTGGAGTTCTAGACAGGAAAGAGGTCAACAGAGGAGAACAGACAGCAAAGTTTACCTATATCTGTAATAAAAATGTTCTGAAAAATAAAAAGAAACGTGTTAGTGTAATCTCTACAAATTTGGAATGCTTCATATGACAATTTAAAACATTATCTTATCTGATGTTAACATGTTAATCAAACAGCCAAAGGGCAGCCAGTGATCGTACGCTCGGCGGTGCAGAGTCTCAGAACACTTGACCAGTCTTCCCCAGGAGTCATCTCCATATCACGACATGTGTGTCACACAGCGCGTGGATGGGACTCTTTTGTTGACATACACCATTAGACACAAAATACACACGTCGGAAGCTGTGTGCGCACAGCGTAGATGGAAATGTCCTTCAGCCTTCAGATGGATGTTGGTGTTTCATTGGAGTTGAGTATTCATTTTGGCGGCACGGTAGGGTGGTGGTTAGCACTGTTGCCTCACAGCAAGAAGGTCGTGGGTTGGAATCCCGGGGTCTACTTCCGCACCTTTCTGTGTCGAGTTTGCATGTTCTCCCCGTGTCTGTGTGGGTTTCCTCCGGGTGCTCTGGTTTCTCCCACCCACAAAAACATGTCTGTTAGGTTAGTCACTCCTGCGGTTGTCCCTGACCAAGAGAAGGTAGAAGATTTGGAGTTGGTCCCCGGGCGCTGTTGTGTGTGTGTGTGTGTGTGTATGTGCATGTGCATGTGTTGGCTGCCCACTGCTCCTCATTGAGGATGGGTAAAATGCAGAGAATAATTTCCCCCAAGGGGATCAATAAAGTACGTTCTTCTTCATAGGAATAATCGAGAAATGTGTGTGAAACAGCCTTAAATAGTGTACACTACACAACTCTCTGTATTTTTGTGGCTGAAGATACAAACAATGACATGTTTGTGGATTGCGTTCTGTGGGTCACAGCTCATAAAAAGTCCTATCAAGTCTTCTGTTCCTTCGGTGGTTGAGAGACGCTCTCAGATGATCTGCTTGTGTGCTTTCACATTGTGCAGGAGCAAACATGTTTCAAATCTGCCTGCCCTGTTACTCCAACTACTGCTTTGTCTAGGCTCCAGCCTCTTAATATCAGTGAGTCACGTCCAGGTGCACTTGGCCTTAAAAGTGAATGTGAGGTGACGCTCCGATTGGTTCACATTATGTTCGGCATGTAACTAGTTCATATGACCGTGATGTTAGAAGCATCTTTTTCATGTTTTGTCAGCTCTTAATAATGCTGTCCTTAAACTCTCATAGAGCATTAAGGCTTCTTTAATAGTTATTTGCCAAAGTGGGAAGCTAAATATTAGAACTATCAAAATGTGCTGGGGGTTTTTTGGGGGGCGGGGGGGCATTTAGCAGATTAAATGACTACAACAAGATGGTCATTTCACTGATCACGTACTAAACATTATCTGATGCTGTAACATTCAACTCAAATGAAACTTACAGATGCACAAGAAAAATGAAAGCATGCTGCAGTACAACTGTGCTCTTTTACTCCCTCTTGTGGTGTTCTCTCACTCTCTTTCTTCTGATAATTCTGAACACTGAACATTTGTCTGCATACACTATTAAAATTGATTTTTTTTCTTTAAATCAAACACTCAAATCGTAACAGGTACCGTCTTCTCTGCACTACTGTAAAAATATCAAACGACATCAGAATACAATTGTCAACTTTATTCAAAAATATGTACAAAAAACCTCATAGTAGAGAAAAACTATTTTAAAATGTTTTTTTTTAAAGTTTTGTTTTGTTTTTTTTAATCCACCAACAATCAGTTTCATTTCATTCACCGGTCTCTGCCGGGCTCTCCTGGTTGTTGTCATCATCGGATTTCTCATCATCTAGGAGAGATAAAGATATTAGCAACATCATTTTCCAACATTTCATAGTGCTGAACAACGTAGAAACCAACTGCTATGGTGATTACTGAACACGACCCCAATTTATGCCATCCTCGGCTACGCCAAATTATGACAGACGAATGGTGACTGTTTGATAGTAAAGAAGCACGAACGAATTCTTTTCTTCCATCAATGTTCTTTCTACGCGGGTCTGGATGAAGGTATTGTGCATGTCGTTTTAGTATCTTGCCTTCTCTTATTGATATATACTGACATTTATGAACATAGTATAACTATTGACATCAGTAAGCCTCAGCCCCTCAGTACCTGGAAGTCCTCTGAACTTCCAGGTACATCAGAAGCTTGTAAAAGAACATCATTGCCAATATGGCACCACCTAAATGTCACCGATTACTCACTCTCAAGGGTCTGCTGGAGTTCCTGTATGGTGCTGAGGAGAACATGGAACTGCTTCTTTCTTAACTCCAGCTAAATGGAAGAAAAAGGAAATCAACAAATGAAAATCACCAATCAGTGGAATACACAAATGAAAACATCACAGAGAAGATGAGGGAATGGCTTTGGCTTTAACCTTTGCATCCACGTTTTCCTTGATGCGACACAGCTGTTGAAGCTCTGTGTCAAGCGCCTCCAACTGCCTGGAAGTGACAAAGCTAAATTAAGCATACCATCAGCCAAAACTGGTCCGCTTCAGTGCCATCTACCAAGTGGACCAGGACAATTCAGATACCTGGAGTGAAAAGAGCTGACTCACTTGAGTGTTTCATGTCGGTCTGGGTGTTGCTGGATAACTTTAGCCAGAGCGTCGTATTCTGCAAGACAACACAGATAAGATGCGGAAAATGTAGGCAGCACTAACAAACTTTAGACTGGACTATCCCCAATATTTTTCTTTTTTTTCTTCCATTTACTATTATCTAGTTAAGACAAGTAAAAACCCAACCAAGTACCAGAGACAGACTGAATTCTCCTAAAGAAAAGAAGTGAATCAGCATTCCCCCTTTTTTATAAATTCACCCAAGTACGTGGCCTCATTGAATTGAATTCAAGAAACCAACAACTTGTGAAAAAAACTAAATGAGAATATAGGTCATTCAAATTCTGTCCATGATATTTGAGGAGCAGCGTCATCAGATCAAGTGAACTTCATTTTTCTAGGATTATACCTTTAAAGCAAATTAAACACCGCAACACTCCTAATTCCACTGGTAAATCACAAGTTGTACAAAAAGAGTCAACCTGAAAGTGACTGGAACAAAAGAAAATAGATGAGGCAACTTTTTAAGAACGATTGTTAAAAGCGAACTTGAAACATTCCTCCTATTGTTGGTGTGATCTCATTAGAAGACACATACATCGGTGTGGGCTTCTGTAGCCAAAAACAGAGATCTGTACAAATTTCAGTCTGTGGATGGAATTATTCAACACAGGTATTGCGATTGAAAGGCGTCATGAAATGTCACCAAGCTGAATTATATAAACCACTTGTGTTGTGTGGGAAGCTGCCCTGGATGGGTGTCACCGGGTCTACAATCTCCTGGATCTCTGACTCTGTGGGATAGGCGTACCCTGTCTGATGTGGTGGTTATAAACATAGTAGTGCCAAAGGGGACTGCCCTGTCTTCATTTCTGTTCACTCATTCCCAGGATAACTCTGACATTACAGTGGTGGGGTTTATCAGAGATAGGCTGGAGTCCGAGTACAGGGAACTGATGGCAAACTTTGTGGAGTGGAGTAAAGTGAATCGTTTCTTCTAAATGTGGACAAGTCACCTAAGGGCATAACGATACGTTTTTACAGCAATAGGATGCACATCACAATACATGGTTGGTGATCCGATGAAAAAATGACAATGGCTCCAGTAGAGCAATACAATACGAAACAAAAAAATGAAATCATTACAGAATTTCATAAAATTACATAAATTTCCCATGAGGCATTACTCCAGTAAGGGACGCACACTTGTCCAGACAAGAAGTACAACTCTGAACTGTTCAGGATATAAAATGGGGTTTCCTCTCTTAAAATACTTCTAAAAATGTGGGTTACTCTACATTTTAGTAAACAAAGTTAACCAACAACTGAGTAACAGCAGCCTCACGCTACAGCCCCTGTGAGCTCTGAGTGTGTGTAGCTCTGAAACAGGACTGTAGAGAAACTCAGCGCGACTATGACTGACAACAAAAATGCAATAAAAAGTCTCACACTGCACTGGAATGACTGCACATAAATGAGGTTAATAACATAATAAACAGTCTCTACTGCACTCTGCTGTCATTTATAATCGCACTGAGTGTCTGCCGTTCCACACACACGGGGAACAACAGTTAACCAGGTGAAGTACTCCAGTTGATGCCAACTACACTCGTAACGTTACTTTAAGTCAGGGCTTCTCAAGCTGCGGACCAAGGTCCGGATCCAGACCAAACTACAGATCAGTCCGGACACTGTCATATTAGATGTAAATTAATGTAGGAATAAATACACTGTTAATCGGAAGTAGCCGGTACTTCCGATACAGTATCGGAACGTCACAGCTCAGCTGAGCTCCGAGCGGTGAAACCAAAGTGTAAGTGCAACAAAACTTTTGTGAGTAAAAAGCCAATAATTGTAATCTAATCCGTGTTTTAAGTCCCAACACTAGTCGCTTTAAAATGATGCATCCATGGTAAAGACAAACAACTTTTTTGACATTTTTCTCTGAAAGCCTGGAGTCAAATTAAAACAAAGATGGGAAATTACAGGAACAGACATGGAGTTGAATATCGGTGATGGATGTCGATATCACGATGCCATAGAAAAATTAAGAAAACTGAGTGCAGCAATGATTCATGCACTGCGTGTTCATGATATGCTGATGAGCACTTTACACTCACTGGTTAACTACTGAGTGGTTTAACAGTCATGTGACTGTGTTTTAATTTGACAGACTTCATTATATGGATTTGATCTATTTATTTTGAAATTTTGAACTACTTATTTTCAAAGTAACCTTAGTTAACCAAACAATAATTCTGTCTGCTTTAACTTCTTCTGGTGTGAAATCATTGTTGGTGAAGCTGTAAATCTTTCTGTCAAGTCATCCTTACCTTGTGGTCACTTTGTTCAAAGTCAAACATATTGTGTCAAGCAACAGATGAATAAATAATAATAATTCTTTTAAAAAATGTGCACGTGACCCACCCCTGTAGCAAACTGCCCACGTATGCTAGTCTGTCTGTACGTCTGTATTCATGCGTGTCTGTAGGTATCCAACTATCTAAAGAACACTCAGTTCTCACAGTCTGTGCTGTTAGACAATGGTGGCTGACTGACAAGGAACAGGGTGAGAACTTTTTTTTGGATGATATGGTATCTTTAAATAATTATTCTTTGTTAAAATCAAACATTGTTCCCTTTTTTGGTGGTGTGCAGAAGTCAAAAGATCACAACTTCCTTTACTTATTTTCCTATGAACACAGTGAGTCCATGGAGGTAACAGATTTAAAGAAGTGTAAGTGTACTGAATGTATTGCATTTCCTGTAATTTAATGTTTCCAGACTTTCCTGACTAAGAAACAAACAATTAGCAGTATTGCTTCTATGGTGGGAAGTTGTAACTGAAGTCTAGCTTCACATAGTACTGTGCAACCCTTCATTCAATGATGGTGTTTGTCTTTTGTACATTAGGTGGATCACTCCTACCATTGCCTCAGACTAGGACTGCAACTATCGATTCTATTAGTAATCGAGTATGCTACCGATTATTCTGGCGAAAAATTGAGTAATCTGATAAGAAATACTGCGTTTTTACAATAAATTACTTTAGCTTTATTTATGGGTAATAGTAATATATAAAAGAGAAAATATAACAGTGTGTGAAACTAGATGATTTTACATGATACGTCGCCAGGTGACGTTGGCCTCGGCACTGATTTCTCTTATTAATCATCCATCATAAAGCCATAATACGCCAATAGTGATCGATGAACACCGTTTTTCGGTATAATGTGTGTTTCGACGATCATTAAACTCCGACATACTGTGTGTTTCGGTGATTGCTGGACGGTACAACATAAGTCTCCGATCGAACAGAAGAACTCAGGAGGACAGTCCTCTCATGAAAACACCAAACATAAAGGCATATCAGGTGGGTTTCAACAACGTCCCCCTCGATACATCTTCCGCACTGGCTAAAAATCTGTACATCCCGCCTACACTTTGTAGGGTGCTACGCCTTCGTTACGTTGAGGGCAGCGTGCACCGCGTCCTCGCTCTAATTACAGCCGCATAGGCGATCAACAGCGGAAGTAACGTAGCCGTGTTGTGCAACAGCAATAACCATCCGTGCGAAACACACTGCGCTGTATATTGTACTGAATTTAAGGAAGCCACGAAGCTTTTCAGTAATCGAATTACTCGAGAAATCGTTCCAGCCCTACCTCAGACCAAGGTAAGGTGGTAGGTCTGGAGTTTTTTTCCCGGGCGCTGTTGTGTGTGATCGCACGTACTGTAAGTGTGTGCTGCCCACTGCTCCTCATTGAGGATGGGTTAAAATTGAGAGAATTAACTTCCCTATTAGGATCAATAAAATATCCTTCTTTCTTTCTTTCGATTAATCACAAACTCGCAGGTCATCTGTGAATCGGGTAAAACCCATTTGAAACACTCTAGATGCAGTGGTTTACCTTGGCGATTCTTTCGTATTCTCTTTGCTCTCTGAATTTCCTTTTTGCATTCTGCTATCTTCTCATGCGCAGATGTGATGTTTTGCTCTACAAAGTGGAAAAGAAGGTGGTATAAGAGGGAGAATAGTGTTTTAAAAAATACATGTTTAATCGACAAATTATGTGCCATTTCAACAGCTTGTTTCCATACATAAGGAAAACAAAATCTTTGACCTACCTATGTTAGAGTAGATTTTCTCATAATTGTCCATTTCGCGTAGATTCATGTCGTAAACCATCAGCGTCTTGCCCATAGAAAATTCACACTGGGCCAGAGAGCCCAACATCCTTTGATACTGCGTGAAGCTGAATATGAATAGAAAGCGGATGGTAAAAATAAAGCTAAATCTTTCTTTACAGTTGAAATATAAACGTTTACAAGACGGATAATCTGCCAATGAGCCGCGTTGATTTACCCTTCCTCCGGTGTACCGGGCGAGTTACACCATTTGGTGAAACTCTTCAGGAGCACATTAATCCTTCGGTCATCACCAGCGCCATCTCCATCAATCAGGAGACGTGTGCGAATAACTTCATCTGAAATAGGAGTCGAAGTAGGAAACAAACAGTGTATAAGATGACGGCGGTGAAGACCATATAAGCTAACACTTTAACGTAGGCAGCTAACATGGCTTCTTAGTATTAGCTGGGAAGAAAGCAATGTGTCTACAGTGCTACTGTTCATTTTTTCGTCCGTTCATTGTTGACTGTAGTTAAATAGTTAATACCAGATCGAACACAGTTACAACGTTCACGTCTGTGTTCTTAAGTTAACGAGTAAAATACTTTCTTACCATCTGTAACAGCCCCCATGTTCGTATCTCAACAAACTTTATTGAAAAACCGGAGGTTAACAATACGCCCCGCCCGCCTCAACAAACGGACGGCGCTGATTGGTTAATAAAGCAAACACGGTATAGTTGACTTGACGTTAAAACATCCTCAACCGCGCCATATGTGTGCAACTTAGTGTAACACGTTGTTGTTTTCCTACCCCGCGTTTTTAACGCCGAATTGATTAAATGTTTGTGCCGCGTATTTCTCTACAGTACGTGCGTATTGGCGCGGTGACGTCTTCATCCCAGAATGCAATCTGGTAAACAGACATGGAAGCACCAGGTGAAGACCTCCACAGTCGCTGAGCGCTGAATTCGCTCTTCCCACCGTGTTGTGTCTCCTTTGCCAAGAGCTTTCAGTACATTTTTATCTGCCCGGTGTCACGTTTGCATCTACAGCACCGAGAGCTTTGGTAAGAGTAAAGTTGTGGTTGATCCGTGACGACTGTTAATGACTTGTGCTGTGCTGTCAGTCCTTTTGCCAGCTCCATCGCTAACGCTAGTCATGGCTGGCTACAAGCTGAAGCTAGCAGGCTAATGTTGTAGCAAGCTCTCAAGTAACGTTAGTACCAGTCAGCTCACACAGGACGGGCCCCGTTATCATGGCACCTGCAATCTGTTTTCTGATTGATATTCTCACACTCTGTTTTGTGTCACCAGTCCATTTTTAACGTACAACAGTATTTATAGCAGTGAAAAATGCTAGCCCACAAAACTGCTGGCTCTCGATGGTCTCAGCTAATGTTAGCTGGCTAACTCAGTTGTCCTGTCAACTTGTGCATCTGTGTCATTTTACTTTTGTGTTTTCCTAGCAGTTCTACGCTGAATTGTTTTTGTGCGACACACTCAGATTACATCTTCAGGACTATTCAGAGTGTGAATCAAGGGCCATAAATCATATTGAGTGGTTTCACTAGCTGTGAAAGGAGTCATGGGTACAAGAGGCAGCGTTTTCTTCATACATGACGATCACTTGTTATTATTCACAATGAAGAGTGTTTGGAATGTCTTGCCCCTCTCTGAAGAGAACATATATTTTAAAGACCTCACAAGTAGTGCTGTGTACCTCTCTTCTTCATAAGATTTGAATACAATGATGTTAAAATCAATATGAAAACGTGAATTTGATAATAATTCAAAATGATTTGTGAAGTTATTTTTTTTAAGTATAAGCGTTGCTATTGAGAGATACTCTTTTTAGTGTATCTGCAAAAACAAACTAAAAACAGTGACCGTGAAACGACATACTCACAAGAGCTCGGTGAGACAGTAATGACTATCTTTATTTTATTTATTATATTTACATGCACATGGTTTGTTTTGATTTTTTTGGGGTGAAATTTAATGAATTCCAATCTAACTGTTCTTACAGAATGACATGTTCTTTACTCACTGTAATTATGTAATATTGTGACTTGTACTCAAGGTATTTCATTTTATTTTCTCATGGTATTGCAGACAGTTGACCATCAGTTATGTTGCAGTTATGGTTACAACAGTGCACTGATTGATGGATGGTGTGAGGATTTGCACAAGATAGTTCAGTTAGTGGCCTGAAAGTACCTAATGTCAATGCCTGATAGTTTAATGTACTCCAACTGAGACATACATTTACCTGAAAGATTCTAATACAAAGATGCCCTTATATTTCAGACTATTTTCTGCTGTCATATACTTGATGCATGTTTACCATAGTACTGGTGTGTCAGGTATATTTGCCACTAAATGATGACAATGTTAAGTTGAATCGTCCCCAATATTGTCGTGTTAACTTGTGCTTATTTCTTAGGTAGCGATGAATATATTTAAGTTTTGGTTGCAATGCCAAGTTTAAAAGATAATTGTTGATTATTTTGGTATAATGGTTATACTTTGATTATTGTTTTGCCTGAAAAGCTGCTGAAATGAATACTGCAGCGATGAGACATTAGTATATTCATAGGTTTGAGTGTTAATACTCTTTTGCAGGATTTCCCAAATGACTTGTGTACCTATATGTTGTTGATGCATTGGTCTAATAGTTGTAAGTGATTTGGTCCTCATACCATCACCTGCAGAAGAAATCCTTCACATACCCGTCACTTTGGTTTAAACTCCTGCTGTCTTTATAGCACAAGGTCTCCCTTAAAGAATAGAATAATGCAGTTTCCATATGCATAGTCAGGTGTTCAACACTGAGACCCATTACTTTTTAGCACACAGTTCACTTTATTTATACTTTTGTGTCTGAAGTGTTCAAGGTTGCGAAACTAAACAAAACATCATAATTCAGAGACAATAGTCATCCATTAACATGTCATTTAGAGTGGGAAGTGTGGTCTGCTAAATCAAGTTCTTGCTATTTCTGGGAATATGTCTTGCATTTATTGAGACAGCAACAGTCTATGTTACAAGGCAAAGGTCCAGTCGTTGCTGTTGCTTTCCAGGGTGCAAAGGGGATTACTGTGGGACTAGAGATCATGGTAAACTAGGGATAGTGTTTATTGGATTGGATTACTGTGTAGTGGTGCACAACTCCATTTTAAGAACAGAGTTCCCTTCCAGACATAGTATTATACAGTCGTGAAAAATTAGGACGCCCCATGAAATATTTAGTTCTTTTTTTTTAAGAAATAATGACATACCAAATTTTGACCTTCTTTCAATTGGCATCTTTGCTCATATGTTCAATAATTGACAACAAAGTTAAATCTTCATTGTTTTTTATTCACTTACATCATCACTATGTATGTAGATATTGTTTGAAAGAAGATCAAATAATGATATGTCTATATTTCTTAAACAAAGAACTGAATATTTCATGGGGTCCTGTGACTGTTAATCCATGTCCACTGATTAACTCTATCAAGACAATGAAAACAGAGCCAGATACTCATTTACCCTTTGTATGTCTGTGTGTTTCCAGACCTCCTCTGCAGAGTGTGTGGCAGGCAACCAGTGAGCACCCAAACCGATGAGGATCGGCTGACTGAGTTCAAACTACGTTCCTTTTTTCACTTTTGATAAGGTAAGATTCTTATAGTTATTCACTATTGACACTATGTGTTTGTCGTGTGTACATATACAGTATTTAGTGCTGTGATGCAGTTTGCACACATGTTCAGGATGTCATTTAGATCAATTAACTTTTGACTTCAGTAATTGATGATTGAAGAATAGATTGATTGCTATGAACAAATTACTCTGTATATCTCCAAACAATGGGGGCTTGATGCTTCGCGGGACAACATTATTTAGACCTGTTATGTAATGTTGTTTGTTAAAATGATGTTCTGAATACTATCATTGTTGTTGATGATGTGAGTAGAATAGAAAATTATGAGCCTCACCATGCTCTGTTCACCTCATAGCACCTGAGACCCCAACTGTGAATGCCAAATTGGGGTCTGCATCCTACAAAATTTGTTACTTGCAACTTCATGCTTGTTTCCCTTTGTCTCAGTTGCTCCGTGTGTTTATTACACTATGCCCCTCATTAAATACCTCAGAGGAACGTTTTGTCATTTATGATTAATTGCAGTGAGATTGCAATGACACAGACAAGACAGAATTTCTGTTAACAATCCCTTCCCTCTCTATGACATCATGCTGGTGTTGTCCCACACACCTATTACACTGGTGACGCTGGACACTGTGGCAAGCCTAGCTACAAGCCATTTGTTAATGATGTTTTTGTCCATTTGTGGTCTACTTCATCTACTCCTTCACTTGGTGACGCCCTTACGTTGCCCACATTTACCTGTGAATTTATGTCCACTGCTCAAAAAAATGATGGCAACACTTCATTTGACTCTTAAGCATCGCAGTATAACACCAGTTCAACTTCAGGGATATCAGTCTGTCCATTTTGGAAGCACAAGTAATTGTGAATCAATTTCACCTGCTTTGGTGCAAATTAAAGTGACAAGGGGTGCAATGGAGAGGCAACAGCAAGACAACCCCCAAAAAGGGAATGGGTTTTCAAGTGGTGGCCACAGACAGTTGCGCTCTCCTTATCCCTCCTGACTGATTCTCTAGTTTTGTGTTCTGCTAGTGTCCTTATCACTACTGGTAGCACGAGGCGGTACCTGTAGCCCAAACAGGTTGCACAGGTAGTCCAGCTCCTCCAGCATGGCACATCCATACGTGCGGTCGCAAGAAGGTAGGCTGTGTCTCCCAGCACTGTCTCAAGAGCACGGAGGGAAGACCAGGAGACCCAGCAGCAGGACTAGTATTTGTTACTTTGTGCTAGGAGGAACAGGCAGAGCACTGCCAGAGCCCTACGAAATGACTTCCATCAGGCTTTTGGTATGCATGTTTCTGACCATACTGTCAGAGACAGACTCCATGTGGGTGGCAAGAGGTGCTGACGTCCTCTAGTGGGACCTGTACTCACAGCCCAGCACGGTGCAGTTCGATTGGCATTGGCCAGAGATCATCAGAACTGGCAGGTTTGCCATTGGCGCCCCGTTCCCTTCACATATGAGAGCAGGTTCACACTGAGCTCATGTGACAGGCGTGAAAGAGTCTAGAGACGTCGTGGTGAATGTTATACTGCCTGTAATATCATCCAACATGACCTGTTTGATGGTGGTGTGTCAGTGATGGTCTCGGGAGGCATATCTTTGGAGGCTCACACAGACCTCCATGTCATAGCCAACGGTAGCCTGACTGCTGTTAGGTACTGGTATGAAATCCTCAGACCTTACGCTGGTGCAGGACAATGCCAGGCCTCGTGGCCAGTGTGTAGACAATTACTGAATGACGAAGGCATTGATGCCATTGACTGGCGCTCGCGTTCCCCTGACCTAAATCCAATTTACAATTACAGTTACAATTCGCATTTAGCAGACGCTTTTATCCAAAGCAACGTACATATGAGAATTATAACAACACAAGCGAAGATCTATGCAGTAAATACAACGACAATAAGCGCCACAAGGCTCAGGTTCTGGTCCAAGGGACCAAGTTGCTTCGCGGCAGTGCTACATGGCAGTGCAAGGAGGCAAGACAAGGCAAGACAAAGTGCACATATGTATAAGTGCAGTTTATGTTGTGAGAAGGTGGTCCCTAAAGAGCTGGGTCTGTAGCCTTCTCTTGAAGATAGAGAGGGACTCTGCGTTTTTTTAATTTATTTAGCACCTATGGGACGTTATGTATTGGTGCATCTGACGTCGCCAGGTACTGCCGCAGACTGTCAACGAGCTCACTGATGCCCCGATCCAGGTCTGGGAGGAGATCTCCCTGTTCACCATCTGCCGAATCATCAGGAGCATGCAGCAACGTTTTCGGGAGTGCATAGAGTCACGCGGTGGCCACACAACCGAAGAAGTTGCTATGGCCCCTTGTGTAAAAAATTAAGATGAAATAATAATCTAAAATGAATAATTAATCTTATTTGTAGCTGGTCTGGAATATCACTCAAAAGACACGTTAAACATTTGTCTATCTTGGAGACACTTCTGGGACTAAAAAAGTCTAACTCTGAACAACAAACCTGATGTCCAGTGATGTAGTTTCTGTACCAATGCTATTTATAATGTTTTATATTTAATTGCAGCTATTTTTATACGATCACACATCTGTAATGCATCATGTCATGGAGAGAATTTAGACTAGTATATTCATCTATTTCACTTCTTGCTATTATGGGCTAATGATGAACCGGCAATAAAACAGATTGCTATCTTTACCAGCCAACTCTGAGCAGTGTCACTCAGTGGTGATTTGTTGCTGTGGTAAATGGGTAAAATACACATCACAGTCAAACTGACCTGTGATGAAAATGCTGTGGAAATTACTCTTTTTCTTTTTTTATAGCATACACGTCACATTTAGTAATTTGTCTCAACGATCTTTATTGGTTTCAGTCTTTCTATCCAAAATTAAATATTTTGTTTAATTATATTTTTGAATGAAAACATTAAGCATCCCCTCAACTGTGTCTTATCTTAGGTAATCGCAAGTGTTTGTGATGACTGCTTCTTGCTTGCTGGACATCAGCTTCAGCTATGTAATAATCAGTCTCCCAAATTCAAAGTGTTTGTTTTCAGTAACTGATTACTTGTCAGTTATTTCTACTGCTCTGTGTCCATACTTGTCAGTCAGACATTTCAGTTGGTCTACATAGCCTCACACCAGCCTCTGCAATAAATACTGTGTAATGTACAAGCAACAGCCTCACAACATTCAGCTATTCTGCTTTACCCCAAGTAAATGTTGTAGGTGCAGGGAACATGCTGAACATTAGGAGTTGTGGATCAGTTTTCGGCTGTGCAAGCAACAGAAACCTAAGTAATCTAAGAATAAATAATGATTCCCCAGGAGACATCCAGTAACAAATTAATTTTAGCTGTTTATTAATTAAGGAAACCAGGGCAGGACGGGGTTCTTAATTTATATTTCCAAGTTCAGTGTTGGAACGAAGACAAAGCCAAATGTACATCTGAACAGAGCCAAGGTCATTTTCACACCAGGATCTTCAGGGTCGGTGCCAAAGAGGGATAAATTGGATTATACTGCCATTTTTTTAGCTGGTTATTCGGCACTTGGCGTTTCAGAACATAAAAACAATTAAGAAGACTGGTATAGATACTGAATGCTATTAAACTGATTGATGTATGATATGAAATTAGGATGATTTGAGATAGAAATGTCAGAGTGAAAGGTTAGTGAAAGATATGGAATAAAGCTCTTCATATAAATTACAAGCACAGTAAGACCAGAAAGGCAAAACAACATCTGTAAAGTAGGCCAGTCAGTGTATTATGTACTGTATTTGCAATCAGCAGGGTGGCTTAATACTGAAAGGGGTGTGTTTGTCCAAACAGCTTGTAGATCACAATGGGCAACGTGCTTATTTGTAATGTTTAAATAAAAGTAAATGGCTGGTGGGCAATCGTGGCTTTGCACATCTAAAGAGTGTAGGAACACGAGCTGGGCAATAATGACAAATAATATCACAATGTTTTTAGGCTATATCGCGATACACTATCTATCTGGATATCTTTGAAATCTCCTCTAAAGTGCTTCATAAATGCTCGATTTAAGCCTTTAATGCATACAATCATACCAGTATGATGGATGTAGTCGTCCCTGCACCTTGTCTACATTTTAAACATTCTTGTTTGTGTTCATTAGTGTTTTCTATTGGAACCGTTTTATTTTACCGAGTGCCATATCTCTTTGAAACTCAAAGTTAACTTTGTAGCTTTCTTCTTCCTTCAAATAGATCTACCCTAACTTGCATCAGTTGTTCTCTATACATTCTCTATTTCCCCACATTTTTCTGTATATACATGTAAATTTAACAAACCAGTGCCTTGTGTTTGGTTAACACGTGATCTTTTATCAGGAAATGTACTGTAGAATGGACAGTAGACCCCTTCAAAATACGTTTCCCATGATGCGTTACTGCAGTAGGGGGCAGGTAATTATTCAGGACAAGAACACACAGTGTTGAATTGGTCAGAATATAAAACAGGGTTTCTTTTCTTTTGAAAA
Organism: Brotula barbata; assembly: GCA_900303265.1. NCBI lineage: Eukaryota > Metazoa > Chordata > Actinopteri > Ophidiiformes > Ophidiidae > Brotula > Brotula barbata. Next base: position 38,610 of record OMNV01029425.1, read on the forward strand.
TGTGTGTTATATACGGTTATACTGTATGTTAGTAGACCAAGTTAACAGACAACTGAGTAATAGTAACGTTCAAACATAATAGTAGTCGTACAAACTCAATGTGCGTGTGTTTAATCAAGTCCTGCTTTATTAGAATGTTATAGCATCGGCTGTAACAAGGTGTATAGAGTCACCGATCAAATCCGCTAACTTGAGAAATCATTAGTTTGACGCTGGTGTGTGTGAAAATAGTAAATATATCTGAATACTTTTTTTTTCTTGTTGACAATTACAGTCAAATGTCATCCAGTACATGCAATATATGCATGTAATACATACAATGCAACGAAGCTGTTCAAAAACGGGAGTTTGGCTGTTTACTGGATTTAAAGTTATGTGTTGGTGTTGAAAGTGGGAAGTGGGGCTGTTTTCTCTCACCCTAACCATCTTCTCTGTCTGTCCCCCTGGCCTATTGGTCAGCTATCCACTAGAGTCACACACGAACATGACTGTTAGGTATGTTTACACCGACACGGGCAGTCATTTTGTAATGTTCTGGTTATCAAGAGACAAATGCTGAGTCACAAAGTCTTCACTCTTTTAATCACCACTATGCCTCAAAAGTCAAAAAAATGCATTGATCAGGATTGCAGTTATTAAGAGAAAGTGCTATTATTGTTGAGCATTTTAACATGAGGCTGAAGCTGTGAATTTTCACAAGTCAGCTGTAAATTTGCCAATGTTCAGGCAGCCATGTAGCAGTTTGCAAGGTATGATTAAAGCAGTATTTCTTCTTGTAAGACAGCATACCATGTACAGTGGGTACACTGGTGCTTTAAAATTACAGATTAATCATTATTTCATACGACACATTGTTGTGTAACCAATGAACTACATATGTTGGTTTGTGTATGGGATTGGGTGAAAGAAGAAAAGCAAACTGCCTCATTAAGGAGTTAGGCCACTACTACATGAACTGTGCATAGATCCTACAGGTCTCTGGAAGGCTCCTCCGGGGAAGGAACACCATACTTCTAAGGGTCAATCCCTTATGAGTTTGGATGAAGGTGGTGGAGAGCACGCCCCTACATATTAGTGCAAATTCTCCTGTTCAGGCCTGGGAATGTTCAGTTTGGTTGAGATGTGGTGACCAGCTACTGCCTTTGATATACATTTCTATATCCATTAAAGCTTCCAGTGATCCCTCACACACGGAGGATGGAGTAATTGTCCACCTGGAAGAGACCACGCCCTTTGGGATAGCTGTGTAAGTTGGAGCATTTTGGGGATATTTCTGTGTGATCCATGGAACCTATAAAAAAAAGTCTGAAAGCTTGTTTGGAGCCAAGCATTTTACTTGTGTGAAATTAAACATTGCTGTCCTTTTTTCATACACTAGTTTGCTAGTTGGAAAACATTGTGAGGGGGAAAAATGGCACCTGTAGAAAATAGATTTTACAATGTGTTCCCTTCATTGTTGCACATTTGGGGATATATTCAGGTTTTATTGTGGCATGCATAACATCGAGCTTTGCACTGATGAAAAAATGCAACATAAATTATGATCTCAATGCCAAATATCTCCACAATGCGACAACTTAACAAAAATAAATAAATATACAATGCTTGCGACCCAGTTTGGAGGCAAATTTCCTCCAAACCACCAAAAGTGAAATAGCTGCCATATTGCTGTAATTTGTGTCTCATCTGTATGTATGAAAAGAGAAAAGTTAAACATTGCCTGTACTACATTGAGATCTTTAACAGATAGCAGAGGGTCATCTTCAGATAAACAGATTAGAATGATTTCCTTCTACATATGTCTCCCTCTGTACTTGTTGCTCGTTACGTGTTTTGGGGCTCGGGGAG
>OMNV01029425.1:46103-57299 GCA_900303265.1 Brotula barbata
TCTGACCTGACACGCCAAGGAAAAAGAGGCCGATTTAAAGGACGTCTAAAGTCTGTCCCTGTCCTTTATGTCCTTAATCCCAGCTGGATATTTGAATGAATCATGGTGTGTATCAAAGTGCTGCTTTCCATTTGTCCGTTTCATCGATTGGATTGATTCATTCCATATTAAACATACCTCTGATCCTGCTCTCCCCACAAAGCCAAATTCCTCTGCCCACGTGTCCTGGAACCTACGGTATTCCTCATCTTTTTTTCTTTTGGACATGTTTCCCGTCTTAAGGGTTCGAGACAGATAAACTGGCTGGCTGCCTGACGAAGAGGAGGAGTTTATTTCTTGACCTTACAACGACCCGCGTCGCTCGCGTTGTCCAATGAAAATTAGTTTTTGGTGTCGACATATTAAAATAGATCAAAATATTTTAGATTTGGAATTTTATTTTCTAAACTAATTTCTTTTGAATGTTTTAATTTAAAATGACAGTAAAATTGTTAATTATCGTGTTAAAAAATATAAGCTCAAAATTGTCTGCGAGCCAAATGCTGTCATCCAAAGAGCCATAATTGGCTCGTGAGCCATAGGTTCCCCACCCCTGCTCTAGAACCTAACCAGACACACCAACGTGACATGAAATTCAATTGACAGAACCTAAAAGTGTTTGGAATTGACAGAAATTTCTGTAAAATGACACTGTAGAGTTTTGAACCAGAAATTTTGCAATCAAAGAATGAGACAGGAAGTAAGAGGAAAATGTTAAACTTCATAAACTGTCCAAAATGAGAGCTCCCTTCACTAATTCTTCATACTTTACACTGTATACCTGCTGTGTGTTTTGGTGTGGAAGAAATGTTGACTCTTTGACAGCAGGTAACCTTTGGATTGCTGGCTCAGTCCTATCCTAACCTGTTATCGCTAGGACATGTTCTCAACAAAGTAGTACTTGGGAGTGATATGCATTCGCACATGTAGACTTAATTTCTCAGGTTGCCTTAAATTAATTTTGTCAATATGGATGGGGTTGTTATACATTTCTTTCACAGGTCAAAATCACAAAATTACCAAATTTGAATAAAGGATTTCACTCAACTTTTTACTAGTTTCGCACAGGTCATCAAATTCAAATATTTGACCACAAATGATAACCAAATCACAAGAAGCAGTTATTAATTTAAAAATAGTGTGATGAGCTTTCCAATTTACGGCAGTGGTCAAATGCCTATGGAGAACTGGAGTACGGTAATTAAAGTAATCCTACAGCTGCTCTGTGAGGGTTTGCCGGGAAGTCAGTCACTCCAAACTGCGGTGTGTTTTCGTTTGAACACATTATTGTGCAGTGCATCCACAAACAAAGTAATTCTCTGTATTTAACCCATCGTGACTATGAGGAGCAGTGGGCAGCACTGTACACATGCATATACAAACACACACACACACACACACACACACACACACACACACACACTTGCTCCCAAGGACCAACTCCAGATCTTCTGCCTTTTGCTTTGGTCGACGGCAAAGACAGGAGCAATTAGCCTAACGCACATGTTTTCCTAGGCGAAATCAGAGCACTCAGAGGAAACCCACGCCGACGGTGGGAGAACATTCAAACTCAAACCAACAACCTTCTTGCTGTGGGGCAACAGTGCTAACAATTAAGCCACCATTCTGCTGTCCTTATACAGGGACCAAAATATTGTGAGATGACAAATACTGTATATGTACATTTCAAATACTCATTGGCCACCCACCATCTCACTAAAAGAAGATGAGAACAGTCCAAATTGTAATGTTGTGTTTCAATAACGGAAATTTTCTTTTTTCTTTTTTAAACAAATCGTGTAGCCTGCTGAACACAATGCAATGTCAGTTTGCTGAAGGGGAACCAAGGTGAATCCAGGTTGACTTTATTTGCTTCTCCTTGACTTATGCCCTTTTTGGTTTATTCTTCCTTTGTGTGCAGACATGCCCATATTTGGCCAATGTCCTGCACAAGATGACGTCTACCTGGTGATGTGCAGCCACTGCAGTCAGGTAGTCAAGCCCCAAGCCTTCCAAGCACACTATGGTAAGTCTTATATGCAAGAACACACACAAACATGTATGCATGTCTCAAAGTAAAGATACAGTCCGGAAAGAGCCCATTCAAAGTTGCTTTTGGGATGTTCGTGGGGTATATGAGTGGTAGATCAATAAGGGAAGTAGCAGCGTAGTTTTCATCATCCGTAGGAGCTTCGTAAGAAACATGCTTAGCACTCGGGGCCCTCGGTGATATTTCACACATTAACACACTCTGTAGTATTGTGTCTCGCGCTGTCGTTGTTTCCCTCCATCACTTTTCCTTCTGGACACAGAAACCCAAGTGGGAACACCGCAGACTTTGATTTATTTATTTATTTATTTATTTATTGTAGCCCGCGGTCTCTCTTGTGTAAGTGTGTGTTTACAATTCCCTTGTTAATATTTGATGTACTCCTCCAGCTCCTCCCAGTAATGTACTGTTTTGTTACATGGGGCTCAGATCAGATTTCTGGTTTGTTAATACATTTAGCAATTTGTGCGGGTCTGTATGGATTTACACTGCATGGGTAGTAAACTGGGACCCTTGGCGAGATTGATGAATTATATAGTAAAACTGGGATTTTGGTGATTGCTTTGTGGAACAGACTTTGTCTCACAAATGCTGAAAATGAAATAAAATGAGCTGTTAAGAAGCTGTTAATTAGCATGTTGACAGTTATGCTGTGTGGTCTGAATGCATCGTGTCCAAGGATGTGAAGTGCTAAAGTTGGCAGTGACCGTGCCGTAACAGGACTCTCATATCTCGGACGTCCTCTATATTTTCTCTGAAAGCCTCCTGATAAGTGGTGTGCTTTCTGTGGATTCATCTGTCCATTATCTATACAACTTATGAATGTCTATCCCAACGGTCATTGGGCAAGAGGCAGGGTACTCCAGTCTGTCATCAGTCTGTCACAGGGCTGACACATGGGGACAACTCAATCACACTCCCATGCACACACATGGTCAATTTAGATACTGGAATGCACCTAAGCTGCGTGTTTTTGGTGGAAGGAGGGAACCAGAGTACCTGGAGCAAACCCACACAGACACGGGGACAACATGAAATCTCCACACAGAAAGGACCTGGGTTGGCCCAGGACTACCTTACTATCCTCTGTGCTGTCCTTTGTGGATTCAGTCACTTATTTTCAATGAGTGCATTCTCCACAGCGTGAGGGCGATAACAGTTGTCACGGTCAGTCACAAGAGGGAGATATCACAGCACACCACTCCCAGAGGAATGGTCCCTGCTGCTGTGTAAACGCTACTCTTACCACATGACAATCCCGCTGCAGCAATCACTCTACTTAATTTGCTTCGGAATGTGATTGAGCCTTCATACCTGCCCTGTAGCCTTGAAGTAGACACGTTATAGTTCACATTCAGCTGCATTGTATTGTGACTTTCAAGCTCATGTTATACTCTTCATTCCTCCATTAGTGCAGCAGAGTGTTGTTTTAATCTACCCATTCACAACCACCTGTTCACTAACAAGAAAGTGGTATGAAATTATGAATATTGGAAAGTGACTGTTTGTGACTTTCTCCTAGTTCAGGGCATTGTCGGTGCCTAGTGAGACATGGTGTCATGGCAGTCAGCCTGTTGCATCACAGCAGGAAGGCTCTGGGTTTGAGTTGAGTCCTACTCATTTCTGAGTGGAGTTTGTACGTTCTCTTCGTGTCAGCGTGGGTTTCTCCCGGTTTCCTTCCAACTCCAAAGACACGCAACTTTGGTGAATTGGAGTATCTAAATTGCCCATAAGAGTGAATGGAAGTGTGATGGAGTTTTCTGTCCATGTGTCAGCCCCGCAACTGGCAGGCTGTCCAGGGTGAACCCTGACTTTTGCCCACTGACTGCTTGGAAAGATTCCAGCCCCACTATGCTCCTAACGTGGATAAGTGGTTCAGTATTGATAATGGAGTGTGGTCTTGGTGCCACTGTGTATTGCTCCCTCTGTCTCTCTCTCGCTCACTGCTCACAGTTTTACGCCCAGCTGTCTATCTTTTGGCTTCTTGCTGGCGTCCATCACTGTTTTGCTGGTAGTGTGAAGCCAAAACAGGAGTGTTAACAAAAGAAGGTCAGGTTAAATTTCAGCCTGTCACCCACTGTGTCCGTGTCTGTGACTCTTCTGTGACCCCTGGGTCCCAGTATATCTGGTGTCTGGCTAAGATTAAGGTTTGTTGGAAATGGCAGTCACAATGACATCTGAATATTTTGAGCATATTCACTTGAGTCATGATTTATGAATCTGCTGCCCTGTTTTTTTCATTTTTCGTTTTTCTTTGGTTGTAGCCGATGTTTACGGTCGAAGCTTAAGGCTCATTGTTTCTTGATATTTAATGCGTATGCAGATACAGACGTAGCCTTCTGTCCGTACATGTGTAGTGAATAGTTGAAGCAAGACCATTGAGACACAATCAAGAACATTGAAAAATTAACAAACTTTTTGAGGAGAGGTTGTGTGAGAACTCACAACGCTGCCTCTACTTTTGCTTCTTTCTAAACAGCTACATTATCATTATCTCCTCCACCATCACCATGTTTATCAGAAGCTTTTCACTCTGAACTGTCTTCTAGAAGATGTATTGCTTGACATCCACGCCAACGTAAAGTACACATGGACATATGAGGGCAGAGATGAAATGGACAAATTTATTTACATACATACAAATGTTTTTATTATGACACAAATGGCTCTTTGTGACAGGATCTCTGTTCAGATGTAGCCACAGGTAAATAACCACACAGACCGGTAGGTTGAGCACAAAAACTACGTTTAGTTTCCTCTGACATGAGTTCTTCCAAGAGAACTAGAGCTGAAAGGTTCCAATTCTCCTCATTCTGTTTGTGTATCTGTCCGTCGGTTTTGTGTTTTCCTTTTATTCCTCTTCCGCTGATTCCAAGGTATTAGCTGTGGTCTCCCAGTCTTTGGATGGACTGTTGGAGTGTTACGTTGGGGCTTCCAGGTGTGAGTTTGTGTGCAGTTTGTGTCATCGAAGACGAGGGTGGCAGGACAAGACGGCAGTGTAGGGAGGGAGGAGTATGTCATGAACGTGGAGAGAGGTGTCAGGTGTGGAGAAAACTCCTCAAGACATTTTCCTCTATGAACAGACGACTTGGAGGAAGGCGAAACAATTTGAAGGTGTGTGTTTGTGTGTTTTCCTCTGTTCCTGCAGCACCAACTTATTTGCTGCTCACCCACTGAGACTGAGCTTTAGGCTGTAGCGCAATTTATTTATTTAATTTATTTATATGGGTTAAAGTTACAAGGGTATTGCACATTAATAGACATTTCTTGAAATGTGCCAGTTCAGCCAACTTGGCTAATTTTCAACTGTAGCCCTGAGCTGAAGCCTGGAGAAAGCCTCCTGTAAAATGAGCTCAGCAGACACCACACCTCTCCACAGTAGCTTTTTATCCAAACCTGTTCCCCGGCCGTCCGCCTGTGCCTGTGAAACTCTATCCTCTTACACTCTGTGATATTCTTCTCTTGCTGTCAGTCGTCACTGTTTTGCTGGTAGTGTGAAGCCAAAGTAGGAGTGTTGACAAAAGAAGGTCAAGTTAACTTTCAGCTTCCCCGTCACCCACTCTCTCTCTCTCTCTCTCTCTCTCTCTCTTTTAACACCACTGGTCAGAGCAGCTGGAACACCTGTCCGTGTATGTGACCCTTCTGTGACCTTTGGGTCCCAGTATGTCTGAGCTTAAGGCGAAAATATACTTAACGCTTTGTTGGAAGTCGCACTGACTTTTAAATAAAAACAAATTATTTACAGCTGAGTCATGATTTATGACGACGCTGTCCTGTTCTCTTCACTTTTGCTTATTCTGTGGTTGGTGCTGATGGAGAACATGAAGGTGAAATGAGTCTGTGGGGTTGAACAGTAAAGGAAGTATATAATGCAATCTTTTGTGCTATGTGGTTTCATTCATTTTTGTTTACTGCAACATAAAATAGTGAGGTTGGCGGCGTGTTTGGAAAGCGTGTGTCTTTCATCCTTGCTGCATTCTTTTACTACAGTAGTAGTACGACAGTGTGTGTATTGTCCGTACTGCATTGGCTGTTTACTGGTTTGAACCTGGCCACTCATTCCTTTTTTGGTGCATGTTTGGGACATCACTGCACATTGACAGTGCTCGAAACACAGAAATCCATATTCAATCACAGGTTGGGGGTAAAGATTACTGGGCGCTCTGCCCGCTGATGTCCACAGCATGGGAAGCACTGACCATTATCCTTGAGTAGGCCTTGGTGATACGGTGGTCTCCAATTTTTTTTCACACCAAATTCGATTTACGATTATAACCCACCGCCCCTTTTTTTTTTTTATAAAAAAACTATAAATGACAGAGAAATTACTCAAAAAAGGGTTTACAGTTATTTTAGCAATAAAAATGAACAAAAGTAAACTAAATTTCCCTTCTGTTAATAAAGTAAATTGAATTTTCCTTTCAGGGTTAAAGTGCAAGCTGCAAACTTTAAAAGCGCTCTATGTAGTTTCGGGGGAGTTGTTTACAATTGGAAAAGATAGTTTTCAGCCTATGAATAAACCCCGTCTGTTCCTCTCCACAGATGGGCTCCGTATCTTTATTGACTGACTCCATCAGTAACAGTTTTCCACCAGGTCACTTTCTTGTCGTACGGGTCACAATGGGAAAATGATTCCGCTAATGTCGGCCGCTTTTTAGCGGGTGTTTGTGGCCTGACGCGGTCTCGTTCATCTCGGAGTGAGGCACATTGCTCCCACTCGGCTGCGTGCGTCGATTTGAGACGTTGAAATAAATTGGTCGTGCTCCTGCTTTTAGTTGCAGCAGCCTTGAAACAACTTTGCATTTGAGAGCTGACTCAGCAAAACCAAACTTCTGCAAACGTCTGACAAGACTGTGACTCCTTTGGAAACGTACTTGATGCTTGCGGCTGTGTTGTCGCGTGTGTTTCTCTGGAGGAAGTAATCACGGCGAGAGGTTACAGCCCACTATGAACTACGGAAGCCCGAAGGCAGCTGTGGAGGAAGCTAAACAGAAATTTCCCAAATTACAAATTGGAATGAATGGATTTATCGCCCAGCCCTGTCCTTGAGTAATGCTCTGTTTTGTGTGCTGTTGAATACAATGAGTCTGCTAAAATGTCAGAGCTCTACTTGTCCAACCAAAGCAGTCACATGATTCACAGCGAAGCCACAAGCCTCTGGTTTGTCAGAGGGAAGCCGTCCACACACCTTGCGTGTCTGTCTCAGACAACATTTGCGTTCTAATTTATTTGTCGTTGCACAGTTTTAGTATTATAACAACTGTTCATCCTGTCTTTTATCAGTTTGCACAATAGCTGCTCTGCAAAGAGGCCTACACAGGAAATGAAGCTCTTGACCTGCTGGCTAGTTCTATTTCAGGCTGAGTTGGCAAATCACAAATACGTGGCTCTTATTTGTTGTTAAGGTAACAGAGGATGATTTATCTCTGCCCGTGTGTCTGACTGCTGTTTCTTCCTCTGGCCTGCTTGCTGCCAACTATAGATTAGTCTGTTCACGCTTGACCCAGTCTTTATTGTGCTCAGATATGTTGAAATAGTTGAATGTTATGTCTCAATGTTGGCCTGCTATGCTGTCACTCCAGAGAGAAGACACAGTTCAGCCAGCAAGCCGGCCTCCACTTCCCCCTTCCCCCTGTCGGGCAGGAACAGGAGCAGTGGCAGTGGGCTTGGGGCCGGGCCTGGTTTGGGCTTGGGGTCTGGAGGTGGAGTTGCAGGTGGAAGCATCCTCAGTCGACCTTCCGCTGCTGGAACCGGCATGTCGTCCTCTTCCACCTCCTCGTCCAATTCCAAATTCCTCAAACCAGCCAAAGAGAAGCTGCCAAGCATTCAGCGAAGACCCCACTTTCCTCCCCTCAGGGTGCTGCAGCCAGACAAGATGTAAGTATCATCACGCAACACTCGCAATGCTGTGTGCGTCTCTTCTAAAACATCCTTCCCAGATGGTTACTCAAACCACCTGGAATAGTTTTTTCAGTGGGTCTGAAGTATAAATGATCACTATAAATAGGAAAAAATCAAAACCTAATGATGAAGGGGACTTCCCTGCAGGGTGTGTAGCTCTGTTGAATGTTCATCAACCTTTAGAGTAGTAAGTATCCCTAACACAAATGGCTTTGCTCAACCCACATGAACAACGTGGAATAGCAATCAAGAGCACTGTTAGGAAGAATAATAGCTTCACGATGAAGGTTGGATTTGTATGAAAATGTTTGAAAAACACATGAAAACCTTTGTGGTGGCTACATTAAGAGGCCTTTATTGAGTTTTTTTTTAAATTTTGAATAATCATTACTGCGATGGTTCCAGATTTTTTACTCCAGCGGAAAAAAAGTATGTAAAAAGTAAAGTAAGTAAAAAAGCAATGTGTTGCATGGGTAGAACAAGAAATATATGAAAGAAATATGTAAAAAAGAAAACTGCAGAAGTAGTAGTTTATCCCTTTTTAAACAACGTTGAAGTAAATCATCAGGTGTTTTTAATCTCAGCTCTTCCTCTTAAAATCCAACCATTCATCCTCAGAAGTCAGCTCTCGCCTGCTGTGAAGGTGGAGAAGATTCATCTAAAGGTGGACTCCTCAGCTAAGCTGTCGCACGCCCCGTCTGCTCCTGCCACCTCCTCATCCTCTAGCACCACTGTGAGCTCCAATACCATCGCCTCCTCCTCTTCAGCTGCCCTTAAACCAGGCGTTAACTGTCCCTCCATACCAAAGCCTCCATTGCTGGCCCCAGGCCAGATTCCCAACGGCAAGGGCCACCTCTCGGTTCTCTCAGACAAGAAGCAGGACAGCAACAGCAGTGGCAGTGCCAGCAGCAGACGCCACCTTTTCAAAAGACTGTCAGGTCAGCTGAGGGAGGGATGGCCGACACACTCCACCATTTAATGGCTTTAAAAAAAAAAATCTTTGCTTCGTTATGATAATAAAAGTTGTGCAGTTCAACAAAGCAGCTCATTTATCCCAGTGGACATAACGAAACTCAACTCCCTCTTTTACTGTTTCTCTGCCATCAGACCGTGAGTTCAATCCCGATATCCACTGTGGTGTGATAGACATGACAGCTCGGAAACCATGCACAAGATCCCTAACATGCAAGGTAAACTGTCTCTCTTTCCTATGCCACTCAGACGGGCCTCATGTCAGTCCGTCCGTCCATCCGTCCATCCATCCATCCATCCATCCATCCACCCAACCATCATTCACCCATCCATCCACATAGAGACAGACAACTCAATAATACTCCCGTTCACACATATGGGCAGTTTCTACACTAATTCACCTGAGCTGCATATGTTGATGGTGTGTGGAAACCCACGCAGACACACAGAACGGACCAGGGTCAGCCTGGGACTCAAACCCACGTCCTTCTTGCTTTGAGTGACAGTAGTAACCACCAGGCTACTGCGTTGACCTTGAATGAATTCATATGTTCAAGGTAATTTATATGTGCTATAGGTGTTATTGTGTTAAACTGTGTTTTTGACCTTTGACCACCAGACACATTCCTTAAGCCAGCGAAGGGCGGTGCCAGGGCGAAGGAAGCGCTTTGACACATTGCTAGCAGAGCACAAGGACAGAACCAAGGAGCGGGAGAGGGAGCGAGAACCCCAACAGCCCCATTCCCAGCAGACCCCCCCTCTCAGGGACCCACACCCCTCCTCTCGACTTGCTGCTGCCCACGAACCCCATCAGGTGGCTCATGGCAACGGCCCCACCCCAGACGCCACTAAGCCTTTACCCCTTGGCAAGCCCAAGTCTCACAACCCTGCTCTTCCACGGTAAGAGCTTTTCCAGACCGGTTCCCGTGTCGATGTTGATTTTCTGTTGACCGTCGCCTGCCTGTAGAAGCCCCCCTCTTCATCCCCAAATCTGGCTATATTACCAAATGTTATCCTAAAGGAACATTAGTCAAAAAGCTGCAGCGTCCTGTGGAAGACTTGAACAGGGGACGGGTGGAGGATTGATCCCTCCTTAGTATAAAGGTCAATGTCAGTCAGCCAGGATAGAAGTATTTAGCTTGACGCTCATACAAATTGAAAGGAAAGGATATAAAGTCTGCAATAACAGCGAACAATCTGAGGAATATTGACAGTCTCTGTGCCTCTTTACGTCAATGCGTTGCTCAAAAATGGCTGGTTGAAGACAACTACACATTACTTGACCCTCTGTCCCTCTACCAGACTAAACAGCGGTCATGGAGGTGGGCCCTCCAGAGACCCAGCAGTGGTCCACGACTCACCTCACCATCCCCCAACTGCCCCCGATGGCTATTCAAGACCCTCCAGTGACGAAGGAGAGAACGAAGAGCGCGAGGACAATGCTGACAAACTGGACTGTCACTATTCAGGTTATCACCCTCGACCGACAGCTGTAAGTCCGTGTTTCCATCGTGTTTTGTAATGAATGGATTTGATGTGGACGGATGAGTCAACCTCCTGCCTTTAAGGTTGATTTCTAAACAAAATTCAGCAATTGAAAGCAGTGACCATATGGATCGACAGGCTTCTCACCTAGTAAACAAAGTAGACAGAAATCCTTGTCCTTCAGGAGAGGCTTTGTTGAAAAGGCACCAAGGTCCCTGATCTCAGAGAGACCGGGTGTCTCCTCCATGCTCACCTCTAATAATGAATGTGCCGTGAAATTTCCCAGGAGCTGAGCAGGCTCATCCATCCTGTGTGTGTCAGTAAAATAAAGAGCAGAGATACCTGTTCCAAATTAAGTATATATACAGTTTATACATATATATAGTCTCTCAAGTTAGCTTTACCTGGAGTTAGATCATTCATGGAGCCTGCACAGGATTTCTTCAGGAATTTTCCAGTTTGGGATCAATAAAGTAAATCTTATCTTATCTTATCTTATCTACAGTCACATCGGCAAGAATTATCTTTCTAAGTTTCTCGTGCCACTGAGCACCAAATATCAGAGAGTGCACAGGAAATAACCTTTGATTTAATGTAAAATCTTCCTTGAGAGAAGACTTGACTGTTTTAGTCATTTATGATCTTTTTTTTTCAGGTCAGTCCATCTTTGATCTCTGTCATACTTAGATTTTGCTTTTTCAGCAAGAATATGTTTTCACCAGAAATAGGAACATTAGGTATTAGACAGC
>OMNV01029427.1:0-12774 GCA_900303265.1 Brotula barbata
GGAGTGTCAGGAGACGCTTTGATGATCAAAACCTGCGGCCAGTGAACAACGGCGAGGTGGTCATGTGAGGAAGGAACAATGCATGTGCTCAGGGGGGAATGATTGAAAGGACATGTAATGAAAGAGGTTTCATGTAGAGTGAAGGACAAATGCAAGATGACGAAGAGAGCGCAGAAACAGAGATTAATATGTATATATATTACATAAGGATACACAGCGTGGAGTTGTTCCATGACTGTGTACGGTAGCAGCTTTTCACCATGAAGGACTGGGAAAGATACGGGACTGAACGTCTGTAAGGTCGAGTTTGAAACCTTAGACAAGCCAAGTGCCTGAACGTACGTTTTTATAGTTAAATGTCATTTTGTCTTCTGTTCGTCTGATGGCTGTTTTTAATATTCCCGTTTTAAGCAATACAAACTTGGAGCAGGCTTTAATGTAATGATTCCTACGGCTTGTAAAACTGGACTTATGGGTCTGCAGCAAAGAGCCATGAGATGTTTCCATGGAAACGTGTAGAATGTATTAGACCTTTACCTGTTACAATATTCCACATTTGGTGATGAGTTAAACTCCAAAGTGTGTTACATTCCAGTGCTCTTTCCATTCCTGACACTATACAACCACGTTCTTAAGATAATGCGAGCTTTTCAAATGGGTGATCGGGCGTGTTCTGGTAAACTACAGCAGAAGTACTAGTACAAGTACTACTTTTGTACGTGAGGAAGTCTGATAGATAGAAGCTGTTTACACAAAGTAATTACAAATCAAGGCCAAGCTAATGTGAAATGAACACAGCACAGCCTCATCGTACGGCCGCGTGCATTTCTGTCCGAGTGAATTTGTAAATCATAAAACGAGCCTGCCTGCTTCGATAACGCTCATGTGCCATCCATTCCACTTACACGTCACATTGCACAACAAATGTCTGGTTCCTGGGAACAAATTAAGTAAATGCCTATGAGCCGAGCCTCTCGAGGACCATCAAACGTGTGACAAAGATACCGAGGCCTACTGGGTCAAACTGGATAGGACTTTATATTTGATTCTAAAACACACGTCAAGGTTAACCATAATCCAGGTTAATGATCAAGTCACACTTTGCAATGTTAATTTATAATATTTAACCACTGAAAAGAAAGATTGCTTGAAGCTTTTGTTCATGTTGTCATTTCTGTCGTTAATCTTAAACTCTTTTCCTCCATGTACAGACGTTTTGGTACCATGTTTTCTCCTTTTTTGTACTTCTTAATACACATTACCAGATGGTTAATATTGTACATATTGTTTAAACATGCCTTGTGCTATACAATTTGAATGTTATTTTAACTTATAGTTTTTGTTTCCATTTTGTATATTTAATTGAGTCAAACGTAGCGGCTTAAACCATTAACAGTATGATGTTAGTGTTCATCATAATGTTCCACTGTCAGACAGCAGCTTGCTTGTGGGTGTGTCAGTTATAATCAAAACCAGCTACAAATTCATTTTACACTCTGATTTGCAAGCGTTCGCGTTTCCATTTAAACCGAATGGAACATTAAGTCTCATAATACATATCATGGCAGTATAATGAGCTCCTGTTAGTTGCAATTAGCTGGTTTTGTGGCTTAATGATACACTCCGTTTTGTCAGTAATCTCCATTTCTTCAACGTGTTCTGCCAATCATCTCTGAACTCCACTGTCTCTATTAGCAGCATTTCATTGACTGGATAATACTGCATGTTTTGTTCTTCACCAGAAGTGTATTTTAAGCATTTTATGCTTATGATAAAATAACATGCTTTTTTAAAAATTAGATGATCTGAGATTGTCAACAGTTATGATCAAATAAACTATTTACATTGAATAGTTATGTTTAGAATGCATCACAATTATTGCCTTTTTCTCTACTTAAATTTGAGTAGTCTGGTGTCTCTCAAGCTTTCAACAGAGAACCAAATTACTGCTGCTGACATGACCGCTGCATCATCGCATTCCAAATTTCAGCTTCTTGGCTGGGTACAAGTGAAACGGACGTCTTCAAAGCAGATTTATGCAATAGAACCTAAACCGTTTTAATGCTTTCAACAGGTCAACATGTCAGTATTTCTGGATTTCAATGATGCCAAATATCCCATCATTGGACTTTAATCTGCTTTTAAATAAGATAATTGTCATTTTTGACAGCCACACATAAATTAAGCTAACTGGACTCTATGGATGTAGTCAGATTTTGCTGTTTTAGTAAAAACACACATACAGC
Organism: Brotula barbata; assembly: GCA_900303265.1. Lineage (NCBI taxonomy): Eukaryota > Metazoa > Chordata > Actinopteri > Ophidiiformes > Ophidiidae > Brotula > Brotula barbata. The sequence continues at coordinate 2,247 of OMNV01029427.1, forward strand.
ACTCAATGTTTTACTACAATTGCAGTCTTAAGATTGAGTAGCTTTTATGTATTATTTTATTTTAACGAGTTATTTAGATTCAGTGTGTATTTATACATGGGTCCTGTGCAAGTTAAAAGAAAAATAATTACTAATTACATATTTTTTCCTTTAAACTTGCACAAGCCATGAGAGTTAATTCCTAAATGTTGCATGCCTAACCTACAATGATACACCTATAGCTTTCATCCATCCTTAAGTTTTTGATGCAGTTTAATATGGTTTTGCCTTGAATGCTCCTAAGATTGGCCAGCAGATGTCACCAGTTTGACAATTTTTCAGTATATTTGCACAGCGTTTTTCCCACTACTGCCATACAAGCCGACTGTCTGCTGAAACACAAACCGCAACATTCAAATGGTTTGACTTTTCCAAATGTGGGTCTCTTACAACAACGGACAGTTATTAATGGAAACAATAGTTTATTACATTTAATCAAAAGTTGCTGAAACAAACCAAACAGATTCCCCGTCAATAGGTCCAATCAGAAACATCTGACAGGAAATCGGCCATGATGAGCAAGTGTTTTTTTTTCTTGAAATATTCTTTTTCTTACACTTTGCATGTTAGCGACAGTGTAACATTAAGATTTGCTTTTAACCAATATAAAAGTAGTGGCAAAAGAACACATGTACAACTAAATTAAACTAAAAATGTAAGGCCTAAAACAGGCACCTGATTTAACAGTCTCTCTCTGATATCAAATTGGTCACATGAGACGTTAGCTCAGTGTAGCACATATCCATATGCCAGACCAAAGTGCCACCCGGGGTTGTATGGCCAGTACATCAGATGAGTATGGAAGGGATTACTTGTTTGTAGAGACGAACAAGGACGTTAAAAGGCTTTTAGAGCTGGATGATCACGGTGCGTCCAGCTGTTCCAATAAAGTCCTCCTCCTCTTCTCCAGCTCTCCTTCGCTCAGTTCACTGCCTGATGTATCCCAGCCACCCTGATCAGAAATGAGATATGAGTCAAATTTATGCAGTGAAAACGTATCAAACAAAGCCATTAAAGAAAATGTAATAACCTCTTCTTTGGCTGCTTTTCTTTTTGGAGACTTCAGTTTAGAGTCAGAATGACTTTTCCCCCGGGACTTTTCATTCTCCTTATCTTTCTCTATATCTTTTTCACGCTTTCCATCACGCTCTCTTCCTTTCTTCTCACCATCTGACTCAGGAGATGCCTGAAGCGATAGACATGATTAGCGGACATGCCCAGATATAGCAAATATATACGTTCAGTGATTCCTGTAGACTTACAGACTTGTGGCGTCTCTTCTTTCCCTTTTTCTTGTGCTTCTTGGACTTCTTGTAACTTCTCTCTGAATCCAGAAAAGAAATGTCAGTGAACGGCCACAGACGTGTGCTCAGTGATTAATAGATTTAATTAAAAGGTGGCTGTGAATTCCACTCACCAGATTCTCCACTGGAGGAGCGCTCGGAGGGGGATTTGGACTGGGACCTCTTTTTCTTCTTGTGGTATTCATCGTCCTCCGACTCTGAGCCCTGATAAGACATGAGGTGTTAACAAAATAAGGTGGATTAGAACCTGAATATTACTAGAGATACCTGGCAAAATGGTACATTGATAGCGGACTTAGTTGCCCAGATTTTCTTGCATTGTCAATTGAAAGAAAATCTATGCTAATGTTCAGTACAGGAAGAGAAAAGGACACTTGACAGTTTGGTGAGAGCACTCACCGATCGAGAGCGAGATCGCTTCCTGTGGTGCTTCTTAGACTTCTTGGAATGCTTCTTTGTCTTGGAGTGGTGATGCTGGCACTCATGCTGTTAAAATAATGCAGACCATGAAAAGTGACATAACCATCCAATAAATGACCAAAGTCCATTCAAACTCTCATGACGGTTTTACCTCCAGGACATGCATAAAGTCTTTAAAGATCCTTTTCCTCTCTGACTCCAGAGTCACATCCTCAAAGGCTGATTCTTTTAAAAATCTCTCTCTGACCTGCAAAGACAAAATATCAATGATCACAAAATACACAAGGAGCACAGCAGTGACATGACCACATGAGCAGTGGAACTTAAAGGGAGCCCTCTGGTAATCACTTTTACAAATAAGGTGACATTTCTACACTGAAGAAACACTGGGAAGCCGTCAGGTCATTAAAACAGTATTTGCATGAAGGACATACTCCCTCCCACGCAGCCTCTGGCTCCAGTGGTGGTGTGGCCTGCTTCAGCATGTTCTTAAAGGCAGCCTCTTTCCTCTTCATCTTCCTGGCCTCCTCCTTCTCTCGCTCCCTCTCTCTGGCTTCAGCTTTTTCCAGTAACTACAAGAACAGAATCAACAGATAAATAAGAAAAGTTCTGACAAAACATATACACACAAAGAGAACATAATTCCCTCGTCAATAAACATAGAATTAAAGATTGAATGATAATAAGTAAAAATAAAATGTTTTTTTATGCTCAAATTATAATATTCAAAATGTTCCCGTTTTCCTGAAACCTATCAGTATGATAAAGCATTATAATATATGGTGCTTTGGAATTTTTATATTCCTTTTTTATTTTTTACTTTAATTTTTCATTTTCAGTTGTGACAGTTGGCACTATTTGTAGTTTCTAGGACACTGCCCATTTCTTTCCACTACTTGCTTGCTGCTTCAACACTTGGATTTCCCTCTGGGATTAATGCGCTCTATCTATATGCTTTGTTTTTTGTGCTGACGGAATATTTCTGATACGAAAAGCTTGTGAAGTGAAACATTATGGATGAAGGCCTTACACTGTTGAAGGCAAGCTTTATATTGCCTGCGTCCAGTGTGGTGGCTCTCTTATCTGAACTGATGACTGATCCAAAGTCCTCAAAGCCAGTGTTGACTTCTACCAGGAAGCCTTTGTCCTGGAAGAACGTTTAAACAAGAGAGCGAGAGTAAACAGAAGTACTACTACTTTGTACTACAAAGTAAATGGACTCGTACAGATGAAACTCAAAGACTTTGTTCTTCTATGAAAATAGATAACAGCTAAATTGAGGTAATACCTTAAGAATATCTTTGATGATCCTCTTCTCATCGTGGTAGCGGGCCTTCAAATCCTCTACATAGAATTTGAACAGGTCCAAAGGAGTGGAGCCTGTGGAATAGACATCATAAATTGAAACATGCACGCACGCTGGGATACTGAAGTAATGTGGTCATACAGTATTTATTTTCCTCAGCTGAGTGCAGTATATGTGCCGCTGTCTTTGTGGCACATCCACGTGCTTTAGCATTCAGCTCATGTAGATGTGCGGGCTAAGTGTACAATGACCTGTTATGCTACCTGGCTGGCCCAGCATATTGGCAAAGCGGATGTCAGAGCTCAGAGTTGGGTACATCTCCATCCAAGCAGACATCGAGTGAAGCTGACCATGATCATGAAGCTCATCAAGAAATTTCTTTGAGGGAAAATGAAAATAGTTCAGGAAATCATCTAACATCACCGAGCAAAAGTCACTGAGCATGAAAACAAACAGTTAAACCATCAGAACTGCGACTCCACTCCCTCTCACCTGGAATGCCTCTCTGTTCTTGCGCTGTCGTCTCCTCTCCCTGAGAAGAGTCTTCTGCTTTTCTTCCTCTTCCTCCTTCTCCAGAGCCCGGATGTGCTCCTCAAAACAAATAAGAGCATCCTCCTTGTCCATATCTGCCATCAGAAAATAAATCCATTAAACAAAGCCATTTATACCTATGGTTATCTTTGTTAAAATACTTTGTTCCTAATACAACAGAGCAATAGCTCTGCCTTACGAGGCAACCGATCTCATGTCTCATGCAGCAAAGAAAGAGTATAAAAAGACATTTATGTTTATTGCCATACTCTGAAGCTCCTCATCTTCTGCAAAGGTGGGGTTGTCTAACAGGTACTGCTGGGCCTCAGACCAGGTGGTACGATAAGTAACATTGGCCATATTGTCCAGAATGTTCTTAAGAGCTTCCCAATTCCGTTTCCTCAGCTGCTTAGCTTGCTCCTGGAGTCCCAAACAATGAGTAGAAGAGGAAATAAAGATGTTATGAACCAGTGCTCAATTAACTCCCACTGCCAAACATCATCAGTCATATGAGTCAGTGGGTTTTGAAAAATTCATGTTGCATCATAGTGATGCTCACACAAAACACTCTCCAAAGACTGAAACCTTGGAGGGAGACTTTGTTGAGCTTAAAGTTCAAGTGTTACCTTCTCTTTCTTAGCCAGGTAGAATAAGACATCTTCATAGATCTCCAGTCTGTCTCTCTCTGGAACACAACTCCAAACCTCCAGCTCAGCAAACATCTGTTCTGCTTTTCTGGTTTACACATGCAAACATATATATGGAATCACAAAGTGTAACTCAATTATCCACAGGAGGGCAGCATCTAATTGGTCAAAATCAACTGTGCACGTTGATTCTCTATTAGATACACAGTTGTGCACTGACTAATAGTCAAGAACAGTAGATAAAAATTGAACGAAATTTGAGTTGGTCTTCTGATGAAGAGTCTTGGATGTATTTGAAAAGGTCTTATTCCTGGTGGTTGACAGGAGTGACTGGAGATATTAGACAGACAGACAGACAGTCGTAGTCATGCTGTCATTTTAGTGCTGCAATCCCAGTGAAGTGCACCAGTCAACATTAACATTGCACCAGCTGCAAAGCTACACTGCAGTTATCCATCCAACCACGTCGGCTGTGATGATGTGCTCGAGATCCAAACTGATTTCATAAATGTTTTAAGGCTATAGTTCTAAATGTATTTTTCTTTCATTATAAAAAACTGGGGTATATATGATAAGCATATAAGCATTGTTGTGCCAAACAGAATAAATCACAAGATTAATAAGTATGCTAATAGACAGTGCTACATGAATATGGTAGTTTCATCAGCATGAATGACCAGTCATTGATTTCACTAGAAACAGTGCATTAAAAATTCATAGATGCAAAAACACACACATATTTGAGAGATTAATGTATCACATACTTGTATCTAGTAGTAGATGTCATCTTCTCATGGTTTTCCAAGAACCTCTGAAAGGTCTCTTTGGACTCCTTGTATTTGATTCTGGCTTCCTCCTTTTCCTCCTTCTCAGTTTGGACTTTGTAGGCATTAAATGCCTGCTTCTTCTCACTTAGTTTGGGAAGGGCACTATGAAAAAAAGAAGTGAAAATTGAGATAATAGATGGACACAGTCCTCATCTGCTGCAGTAAATGAAAAGGAAGACTGATCCCAGAAAAATAGCGCACCTGTAGCGGGGGTCATTGATAATCATTTTCATAGCCTGTTCCCAAGAGGAGTTTGACGAAACACCCTGAAACATAGGGAAAAGAATGGCCAAGGTGAATTAAACTAATATTCAACTTTCAGCACAAATATCAAATACAAACAACCAACAACAGATTGGAGAAACAATCTTTTTCATGGGAAACCATAACATGAAGGAGGAGTAATAATGGATTGTGTCAGGTTTGTTAGGCTGTGCTACTTTTGCCCCTAGCAGCAAAGTCAATCCATTTTCCTAATTACTAATACAGTAGATGTGGGGCCAAGAGGTCTGGAGAGCCAATAATGCAAAGAGGTACCAATGAGGAGTTACACAAGTGCCCTTTCTGCTACTTGCCGCTCAGAGAGGAAATCCTTCATCCATTATGAACTGATTCCACTGTGTGCATCTGTCTTGTCAGTTGTCACAGTTATTCTAACTCACTGAGGCATGCCACTTTCTCTCACTGTCTTAATCCCAGGCAGCCCTGTGCTTTGATCCAGTAAAGCTAATCTTAAAGACAGAGACATTGAGATCTTGCAGGAAATGGCGTGCAATCTCAGGAGGGCCTTGTGCACAAAATTAAAAAGAACCTAAATATAGCAGCATTGATGGTGGGCGACGCTGAGCCACCTTACCACCAAACACACAACACCTCCTCAGCAACAGGAGTTGAAGCTTAACAATTGTGCTAAGACCTCCCAAGGGCTTGTAGGTTGAGGGGCAGGGATTAGATCCAGATCAGAATGCAAAGCATGTGTTGGTAAACACATTAAGCATGCTGAGGCAATTGGAAAATGAACCATAAAAACCAGAATTAATGTTGTTTGTATCATGTTAACAACTTCGATAGCATGAAATATACAACAGCTGCAGTGCTCGTCTAGTTAAAACGTGGGATGCATCGCTTCAGTTACAAATATTCTTACACCCCGTGAGTTCAAGCAATGATTTGACTGAAAATAACTGTTGACAAATTTGTCGATAATATTGCCTATCCGTTGCAGCCTTAGTGGACTGTGAGTTTGTGAAGTTCTATCTGTTCTGATCCAACAATATGGAAGCTGCACATTTAATAATAACATGGAAAACTCACACCTTTACAGACATTTTTATTTTTAAAAGCGCCAAATATTAATTTACTTGAGGAACAGGTACCGTGTAACGGCAGAGCCAATACAGCCTCGCCACTTTCTTACAGTGTGTGACCTAGTTCACTTAAACGGTAATCTCATCTGACAGCCTGGCCACACACTCACCTTTTCCTTCAGCAGCTCCTTGAAGGCCTGCTTGGCCTCCTCTTTGGTGTTCCATTTGTAAGTCTTCTTTTGAAGTTCTGGACGTTCTTCTTTAACCACTTCAGTACTGAGGAAAAAAAGAAAACTTCATTGAAGTAACAGTGTGTTTGCATGGTGTTGTGACTTAGTGAATAAAGGAAGATAGGGTAACTACTTCTCAAATACTCGTTATGAGAAATGAAATGTAATAGCCATAGTACCCTAAAAACCTTATGTCATCCTTATTGTACAATATGCCTTTCAGAAAGAAACTGTACACTATTGTGGTGCTAGAACATACGTTCAACTTACTTTAACCCATCCACCAACCCAGCTGTCACAGGTTAATTTCTCATCATTCATAGCATCCAGTCACTGTACTGTAGTGCTACACAAATCAAAGGAAACCACACAGACACGCAGAGTGACCCAGGTACCAATTAAAGTTTAGTTTTGGTTCTGTCACACACCCTTGTGCACTCTGGCTCTTTCTAAGCAAGTCAGATAGATGTTAAGTGTTGTTCAATATAAATAACATTAACCTAAATTCCGCTCCAGACAACACATTGCTTTTAGCCAAAGCCAGGTGGTGACTGAACAACATTGTACTCAGATCAGGAGAATCGTTGTCACACTGGGGGGTCTGTTTGGATGGGGTCATATGAGTTCTTACAAGAGGGAGTTTCACATGTCACTGGCATTTTCAGATGTAGGCTGAATAACGTAGTGTGTTAAGAACAGGTGTCTTTACCGCATCCCGCATGACATTTCTCACATTGGTTTCAATTAGTGGAATAAATCAAGCAAATCTGCCGAATCTATGCATCCTAAGTACTATGTCCGCTCTAGAAAACTACATTGTAATTGCATTCCTCTATATCTGATTATAGATGTCTGCCTTGTTTCTAATTCTAGAGGTTAAATAAGTGTGTAATCTGGGTAATGAGGGTGTATTCTGCTTGTCACTGTGATATTCAGTCTAGCCCAGTGTATATGCTTTGTATCCAAGGTTGTACCTATCTCTGCAACAGACAACATCCTTACCTAACAGGAGCTTCTATGGTGACTGAGTTTTCTGTGGCAGCCACAGGTGTGTCTATGGTCTTGTTGACCTCAGCTGTGTGCGGCACAGCCACTTGGGAGACAAGTTCCTCTGAGGCTACTGTGGCTGTTTCCACTTCCATCACAGGCACAATAGTGGCTGCATTATCCATTTGCACAGCAGGCGCTGAGGTGGTGCCAGGAGCCGCCGCCTCTGCCGTTCTGAAGAACAACAAGCCATGTGACATGACCGCATGTTCATTAGGATAAAAGTACAAAATAACTGCTTGGAATGAGAGGAGTCAGGTATCATGTGTCATGAATAAATTTAAAAGGAATTAAGTTTTTGATCATGGAGGGAATGATTGTCTTTTATCTTTAATAACCACTGTTTTTGTGTTATAAAGTAACTGAAGGTAAACTGGAAGCTCTTACCCATTCTCCTCTGCTTTGATCATTGCTAGAATAGACAAAAAGGAGAAGATTTTAAGATGCTTGTTTTCATTTCAAAGCTCGTTGCAGATGAGAGATAAATGTACTGGAGGAGCCACTATGTGTTCCCGTGTTTGCGCATTAATGATTCCCACACTCCCTCCCCTTCCCACCCAAACTAATACATGATGTTATTAGTAAACAGGCCAACGGTCTGCCATTCATCATAATTTCAAAAGCTCGCCCATGGGGTGCAATATTACCCAATATCACAATGATTTAATGCTACATTACTGCCTTGCTCACATGGCTCAGACTCGGAGAGCTGACATCACACAGCAATTCTTTTTACCTTCCAAGTCCTCCAGCTCTTTCGGTTTGGTCCACCTGGACTCTTTAGTTTGGGAGTTATAGTAATACGGCTTCCCTGTGTCTGACTTGTACTCTTTCCAAGGGCATTTCGACAACATTTGCTGAAGACAAAATAGAGGGCAAATTATTTCAATGGAGAAGCATTCAGGTTAGACAACTAAAACATAAGAATTCAAATGAACTGAACAGGTGAAAACAGTTCTTACTGATTTGCAGAAGATGGTAAATGGATACATACTCTAATTCACATGTACACATGCCACAACTGATACTTACTTCTGCTGGAGATTTGAGCTCATCTGGTTTCTCCCATGTGGATTGCTTGGTCTCTGTATTGTAGTAATAAGTCTTTCCATCCAGAGATTTGTGTTCTGTCCAAACAGACTTCTGAGGCAGTGACAAATTAACATAAAACATTTTTATAAGTTTTAGCAAAATGTTTAAAAATCTGTAAATATGTCTGTCTCTTGTCTTTGATGTGTACAAACCTTCTTTGGTTGTTCTTCCTGTGGAGATCCATTTGACGTACTCTGCAGAACAGAAGAATAGAGAACACAGTTGGTGGGCTGTAGTTTGAGAAAAAAACATTATCAAGAATGACAAAACTAAAAGTAAATTACACTATACACTTCAATATAATGCAAAAATAGGGAGGACTTACAGCTGTTCCAGGTGGAGCAGCTGTGAGGATAGAAAGCGCAAATCAGCATTAATAAGACAATGAACAAAAACAGAGCCAAAAATTTGATATGTGAATACAGAGTTTAAAGACTGACCTGTAGAATCAACACCAGGCTGTGGATCAGACAATTTCATTAGTGAAGTTTAATATCAACAAAACAATGCATTCACAAGCTTGGCAGTCTATGTCATTTCCTCTGTCCACTGAAAGAATTCAGACAGGGACCAGAAGTCTTAATTTTACAATACACAGAACAGAATTTGTAAAAATATTAACTTGAACACACAGGTACACAATATAAATGGAGAAATCTAGGTAAACATGAATTGATTCAGTGGATTTTTAAACGCATTTAAATTTCACTGAACGTACAATGTCACTACTACTTATTTACGTAACTTGGTTAGTATTCAGTAAATAAGACAGGAAATTAAAAAATATATGTGCTGAATAATGTGGTTATGGTGCAAATAACAGAGACCAAATACCAACACAAACGTGAAAAATTCATCTGTTTTCACAGATGGGGCACAGTGATTGCTCAACATTATTATTTTCGCAGTGATTCACAACTAAAACTATGCCAAAAGAAAAATATATGCATTACTGAGACATTTCAGTGTTCAACTATAATTATGTTCTGCATTTTTTGACTGCTTCATTTCAAATTGTGCGTGCCAATATGCTGGAGATTATCATCTTCAGTATTTTACAGACTGACATCAGACAACTTAGGAGCTGTGCAAATGCGTCACTTGCTTTTTTCCCCCCAGATTGCAGTCTATTTTTATGATGTGTGAAACAGATCACTGATGTGAATGAACAAGTGAGGTGAGTTACCGGTCCTGCTGGTTGTGTGGCCGCAGCTGGCATGCGAGGGGGAATCATCATCCCAGGCATCATAGGTGGCATCATGCCTGGCATCTAATAAAAGAAGCACCATGAAATATTAATTTGGCATTTCCATACCTCCGAATGCTGGCAGTATTAAAACAGCGTGAGACGGGGTGCTGGGGGCATGGGGGGGATATGTGTGACTGGTAAGAGGTGAGACTCCGTCTGCTGAGCCGGCTGTATTTAATGGTGTGATTCCATGGCGGTGAGGTGGCAACACATAAAACTCCAACCCCTTACCGCCTTTTCAGATTTGTATTGAACACCTTCCACATCACACCTTTTTTAATGACTGACACAATCACATGCAAACTAAATTTGGCACAGTAAAGCCTTGCCAAAAAAAAAAAAAAAGAAAAAAAGGAAAGACAAAGAATCATATCTGTATCAGCAGCTACCATAGGAGTTTTATTCCAACACAGCCACTCCATCTTCAGAATCCAGTCAACTCTTTTTTTTCCCCAATTGTACAAAACTAACTACACAAAATCTGTTGTTCTGTAATATTGGCATGATATTTGTATTACTGGAAGCCTCC
>OMNV01029427.1:12794-32332 GCA_900303265.1 Brotula barbata
TTTTATGTATGTTTTTTTTTTTTTAATTTTTTTACTGTATGTAACTTACTGTATAAAAAAAAAAAAAAAAAAAAAAAAAAAAAAAAAGAAAAAAAGGAAAGACAAAGAATCATATCTGTATCAGCAGCTACCATAGGAGTTTTATTCCAACACAGCCACTCCATCTTCAGAATCCAGTCAACTCTTTTTTTTCCCCAATTGTACAAAACTAACTACACAAAATCTGTTGTTCTGTAATATTGGCATGATATTTGTATTACTGGAAGCCTCCATGTTAACTCAATATAAGCTGTTCATGTCAGTATTTTAAATTTTTGATATTCAGGTCACGTACATGCAGAGTAGGTTCGCCAACATTGTTGTTTGGAAGTTAAAGCATTCCGGTGATACTCTTTTCATTTATCAGGCACTATGGATCCTGCACTATTACCTCAATGGTGAAAAGAGGTACTCTATAAGCAAAACAATGAATGCTAAACACAACTTTAACCTGGTAAGTGAACACAAAATATCTTCGGAACTGCAAATTTAAAAAAAACTAACAAAAAACAACATCAGTTAACAACTTTGCATGTAAATAGATCCAGATCAAATCATTACATTTTGTAAAAATTACTACAGTATAATTTTAGGGACCACCCTCTGTTTTTCCCCGTATTAAGTCTATTTAATTTTGCCTACGAGGTTGGTGTAATTTTTCCATTATGTTCCAGAACTTTTCATCTTAATCAATCCTGTGTTTCTAGCCAACTATGGGGCACAAATTTGCCACACTTCAATTTTTTATTTAAAAGCATAGAGCAGAATAGTCCTTTATACATATTGATGATTTACGATTGTCAGGTCTAAACACTACAAGACAAATTCAAGACTAGCAGGTTTTCTTATAAAATTGCCTTTATCAAGTTATACATATCTGCCATTAAGCTGTTCTGAAATAAATAAGTGAAAGTTACTGTTCAACTGAACCTGTCATGAGGGCTACAGAAACCTCAACCTAAATACCTAATACCTAGTAATACCTAAACTAAATGGAAAAATGCACAAAAAATTAGAAAGACTAATTTAGAAGTTGGTTACAGGGCTCACCTGTGCCATCGGTGGCATAATGCCAGGGGGCATCATACCAGGAGGCATAGCTGTCATACTGGGAGGTCGCTGTCCCATAGGAGGCATTCCCATCGGAGGGAAGTGAGGCGGCATTCCTGGTGGTCCCATCTATACACGAGAGAAGAAAACAGAATAATCGTTATCAATGTTAAGGCCAAATATTCACTAATCTGTTGAGCCTTGTGCATGACAAGAAGCAACAGATAGTAACACTAAACATCTCTATCACTGACTTACAAAGGGGGGAGGCATCCCTGAGGGAGGAACACCTGGATAAGGGGGGGCTTGGTTTGGGCCGTTATTAGCTTCCGATGAAGACTGTCATCAACAAGAGACCACAGTGTTAGTAAACTCACAAGAGCCACTGGTGCAACAGGCAAATCTTATAAAATTGAACGGAGATTTATTTACCTCCCTAAAATATATCATCATTAAACTAATGATTATGATTAATAGTGGAGTTATATTAACTCAAATCAACGTACATTTACCTGTGTACAATCAGAAACATTTTATATTTATATTATATATATTTTATAATGACCATAGTGACAGTCTCAGTAGATGCATAATACTGAAGGAAAAAAAACACAAAACAAACACAAACACAAAAAATGCATACCAAAAGCACTTTGTTACGAACTTATGAAATTATTCCTATTCTTGATTTATTTATGAATTATAATTTCCCGAGCTCTATGTTCAAAAATAGTATATAAACAAACCAAATGTTTCCAGACTCAAATAATGAATTTGCAACACTTGTTTCCTCATTAGATTTCTCAGTACTTTAATTATGCTTTAACCTCTTACACGCCAAGTTATTATTAATAGATTGATTATTGATAATTGAGTTTAAAACAGAAAAGGAAAAATCATCTAAATTTTTAGAGATGATGTGACTTTAAAAAAAACATCGTACAGTGCATTACACTAATTGTTACTTTTATGAGCTATTTCTTAACCTCCCTTGCAATTCACTTTACTCTGGACGTGTCGTATATCATTTTACACAGATTTCCACCGACTGCATCCTGATTTATTTGGCATGTTTGAACTCTTTAGGTTGTAATAGTTGAGTGTTTTTGAAGATGGGGTTCAGATCTCAACAAAGTTTAAAATCGGTTACGCGATTTAAGTTCTGTATCCTTTGTAAAGACTTAATAGCTGGTCAGGGCTAGCAACTATAGTGCGGGGTTCAGCAAGCAGCAGGCGCACCACGGCCATAGGCGTAATTTAGGACCAATAATGCATTCATTTGTTAATGTTTCAAGTGACCACGACCAGAGAGCTCAATTTCCAGGACATAGACGGCACCACCACGGCGATGTGTATGCCGCTAATTTAGCCAAATGCTAAAGCCACTCGCTAACCGGAATTTTACTACAAAGGCGCAGCGTTACTTTAACGCCTTGGAAAAGTAAAAAATAGCCACTAACCAAGAGACGAACATATAGAAACGCAATCTTGAAAAATGTGGACTTTAATTTATCTATAGCCAAAGTATTGTTTTGAATGCAAAACTCACCATGTTCAAGAGAGGGAAGAACCTCTGAAAGGCTCGAGCACATCACAACAACGAGCCAAACGATTGGTTCAATTTCCCCCGGAAGCAGACAGCTCGAACGGAAACTGTTTGATGCTTCATTTTGCGCAGGAAATGTACAGAAATGCGCAGTGACGCAATGCGCAGATAAAAAGATAGATACATATGATGCAATACAACAGATAGGTAGATCCAGTGTATAGGTATAATATATATTATAATAATATTTAATACAGCACCATAGAATACAATAGAATGATAGATATGATATGATATGATATGATAGATAGGATGAAATTGATACAATATGATTGATAGATCTAATAGTGTAATGCAATAATGTAAAGAGATTGAAATTAATTGTTGTGCCTCTTTTTGATATTGTCATAGTTAATTGCCATTGCTTTTGACATTGATGTCTGATAGAAGAAAATGTACACCGATTAATTTAATAAAATTCATTGTTTAATCAAGGAGGAGACATTGTTTAAAGTATATGAGTGATTTAACAAAGATTAGACAATGAAATTGGATGATGAGCTGGAAAATTACATTTTGATGTATTTATGACCTTAAACTGTGCCATCTTCATTGACTGATCCACAGCAGGAAGCCACGCCAAATAAAATGCCTCTTCTGCACATTCTTGGCCACGATAACCTTTTGTTTGACAAAGTTGTTTGTGTCTGAAACTCACTGAAAACCGCATGGGACATTTTTCCTGTTATTTTGGTGATTTACCAGGTGCTCAATTTGAGAAGTTGGGGTAGATGGTGTTCTGACATAGCAAAATTACCTCTGTGTATTGGGGATCATTTTGTAGAAGCGGCTATGATTTTCCAATTATTGGCTTCTCTGACACAGCCCTCCTGGCTGTGGGAGACTAGAATGTTTCCCATTGATTTTGGAAAAAACTACTAAGTATACTTTTTACTTTTTTGAGTGTACTCAGCTTGGCTCCAGTTATTTCTCCTCTTTCCTTGCATCATATGTTTTGGTCCAATCCAAAACTGAAAGGTTAGGCAGGACCACACACATTATGAGGGTTATTCAAACAGAAAATTAGTTTGATGGCCAGATGAACACATTGATTTTGGGGAATGCAAATATTTCAGTATATTGCTCTTCCTGTTTTGTAGAAATCTCATGTGTGTAATGCGCAGTGCTGTTGTTGACTGTGTACTTGTCCCTGGGTTTCAAAGTGTTAGTGAAGTGTGAACAAAGAGTTGTGAAACAGATGAGCCCACAGTCGAGGTAGACTGCAATAAACTCTGATCCATTTACTGACAAGTGCAGAATTCCCTATCCATCCTCCTAACAAAGCAAAGAGACAGCGATGCAACAGCGAGGAGCAGTGATGGATCGAGCTCCCAGCTAATGATGGGAGTCAGTCAACCACACACACATCACTTCTCTACAGGGAAACAAACATTAGAACAAACAAAGCACTTTTACGCAGCTGCACATACTCCTGGCTGGATTTAATTAAAATAAAAAATTATGCATGATAACAGACCATCAAGTATCTTATATTAAAATAAACACAAATAGCAAAATAAGTCTTTTCTTAAATATCACATATTGCCTAATTCATTCCTTCATTCATTCTTTCATTAATTCATCCAACAACAAATTCCTGTTATCAGATATTTCCTCCATGCATTAAATTCACAACCACAAGATAAATTGTTGATATTAAAGATGCAGCTGTGGATCAGAGCAGAATTTAAGAAAAATTGCATCTAGAGTTATTCAATTTGAAATACCTATGACCTCTCTTAAGTCGTTGGAACAGAACAAGATGTCAATAAGCATATTAGGTACACAACACTAACACTTATGAATGATTCATTCACAGCTCACAGCAAAGCATTCAGTCATTTTTACCTTTACCAGGCTGTACATGGAGCTTTAGACTGAAGTATACACACCACTTATTTTACAGTGATCAGTCAAACGGAGTCTTCTTTTATACGTTTGTTGTCCCTTGCATACTCACCAGACATCATCTCAAAAGTACTGTGCAAATCGTATTTGACTGCATCTTAAATACAAATCAATAAATGCTAAAGGAGTAGGATGTCTTAGTCCAACATTATCCGTCTGCTGTTTCACAAATCAAATTATTCTAGACTGTTTATCCATTTATCTGACTTTTAAAGGCGCCAAATCACAAGCAGCACATATTCCATATGGTCCAAATCCAAGAACAGCTATGATATTATTATTATTTTTTTGGGCCCATGTTTATTGTAGCAGCACCTTAAACTATGCATTCCATTAATACTGTTCAAACTATGGGTTGGATATCAATCAAATTTGTCCAGAGGATCGCTCCGACTCTCACTCTCATCGTTTTCAGTTGTTTATCTGTACATAACTAATGATGGACAGCATTTCTGAGCTGCTTTCATACAGTGCCGCTCTGTGTACAGTGCCTATATTTACACAATGCCACCGTTCTGTTTCTGAATTTGGACACAGCCTCCAGATGTTGTTATGTGTGTGATTGATTTGCAGACTGTATATGAGCTGGTCAATCTGTGCCTCTGGACATTTTACCCAGCGAGCATTGAACCGTTGGTGCTGCTGACCTGCCTCACAGGCACTCTGCTCTCTTCTAACAATTGGCTTCCTGTCAACCATGGTCACATTAACTATCAACAACACACTGCGTACAACGTCTACAGTACACTACTAAAAATAGGCAAAAAAAAAAAAGAAAGGCACCAAGAGTCCCAAACTAGGTTATGTGTGTGCTTAGATTACTTTTTCTGTCTGGAAAAGTTCAGAAAAACAGATGTATTGTGACAATAAATAGATATATTTTTAAACACTGATAATGAATTGGCATGGGCGTTGAGTACACTTAATGGCAATAAAAGTCTAAGGTTATTTAAAGGACTTTGTCTAAACCTTTTCATTTTAGCAACCCTTTCATAATTATAAGTGAGTATGCCGTGTCATGATGTCTCCAGAAGTTATTATTTTAAAGAATCATAAAATGAATAACAGTAACCTTTAGTTTAAGTGATGGCATTTCTACTACCTTTAACATTTCCTTCATTTTGCTTGTGTTGAGTCTAAATTTATACAAATATCCTAAGAATGCATCTTGATAGATTTGCTAACCCACAATGGATCCATTGGTGGCTCCCTCAAAGTTTAATACGTCAAAGAATTGGCTTATTCATTTGGCACATGTATTCATTTTTTCTCTCAATTAAGCCTAAGATGTGTTTTTACTGTGCTAACTGACTGGTTTATTACAGTTTAATATATTTATGGAATTGTACGGTGGTGCAGTTCTGAAATGTTCCTCAGGAGAGGAACTGACAGCATATTAGGTAAATTTACTCAGTACATGTCCCATTTTCTCAGTTTTTAGTTGCTAAAGAAGTACAATGTGTTTTGTTTAAAAGGATATTTTTCCCACTGGGTAATTATTGACAACCATGCAAAGTTACTGATCAATCAAAACATGACCTCAAACCAGCAACAGCAGCTTTTATGACATTTCCTGTATACTCGTGCAGTTTGGTTTGACTGTGGCTTTGAAACTGTCAAAACGACAAGATTTTAAATTTGGTCATCAGTAATCCTACAAGTGCACGGTGTGTAAATTTATAATATGACTCAGAAAAGTATTTAAGGTTTCAAGGTTGCAAAAACACACAAAGGTATTTGATTGCTGAGTGCCATTTATTCACAGACTCTGGGTCTGATAGAGTTGCTGATTTACAGACACACGCACAAGCAAAAAGGGAGAGAGCGAGAAGGAGAGAGAGTGGACTGTGTCCCTCGGACATTTTATTTTGCAGCATTCTTTGATTCTTATGCCTGTGATGGACAATAGCTGCCTTAATTACATTCATTTATAAGTGTTAGCGTTGTATACACAGCATCAGTGGGCGTCGGCTGAGTGTGTATATACTGTGTGCTCTACGAGTGTGTGACAGGAGAACTTGTGTGAGGTCTAAGATGTATTGTCGGCTGTCAGAAACTGTGGTCAGGCTTTTGTTGATTGGTTGTCAGAGGAGTAGACAGTGTGTGTGTGTGTGTGTGTGTGTAGACTGAAATGTCAAAATGAATACCATTGGCCTTGCATGATATCTGTTGTCATATTTCCATGGTTGATAACTGCTGCATTTTAATAATATCTTTATGATTTTAATGTGTGTATTGAAACAATAACACACCTCTTTGCCATTTTGTCACACGCTGTCACTTTCGGGTCTTTGATTTTCCATACTATCATGACGTTTGTGTGACACACCTCAAACGGTGTGTGTCTGACTCCGGACTAACAGTGTGGTGTGTGTTTTTCCGTTGAGGACTGATGTCCAGCTGGTGGCACTCAGTGGCTGTGGTGACTTTGGTCTGTAATGAGAAGAAATAACAGGAGAAAAAGAGGAAGGCTGTGGGAGCACAAAGAGGATGTCAGGGGATTTATGTGTAACAGCAGTCTTTGAAATGGGCCTTTATGCTTCGTCTCCTTCATTTCAAACGTCTAAAAGAATATCCTGTTGCTGGAAAATGTTCTCCTGATCGTGCTGCTGGGGGATTTATCACTAATGCATGGCAGCTCATGGAACAAATGGTTGGCCTGTTATGTTGGAAGTAGTAGCTGCTGTTTCACAAAGTTTCATGTAAATGTGCTGCAGGTGATTTTCATTTAAATTTCTCAAGTTCACAGTGGGCTCAGGCTCTGTTGGATTTCTAGACTTTTATGTGGAGCGTGAGTGAACATCTGATCCAGCCTACAGAAAGTGCGTCTTGTTCCAAGAATAAACTGGTCTAAAGATACATTAATAGATATAGCAATTATATTCATATATGTATTAAAATCTTTATTTATCACAAGAGTTCTGAGTTGTGGATCCTCACCAAATTACACCAATTCATTGGTGGTGGCGTGGCTTAGGGGGTTTAGGGGTGATTTCCTGGTGATGGAAGGGTTGCTGGTTTGATCCCCTGCTCCTCCATGTCTAAGGTCCCTGAGCAAGACCCTAACCCCAGATTGCTTCCGACAAGCAAGTGGGCCTTGCATGGTGACCTCGGCTGTCGGTGTGTGAATGGATGTATGAATGGGTGAATGTGAGGCAAACATTCACACTATAGAAACGCAGTCCGTTTACCAAGACATGACACAAGATTTATTTCATTGTAATTGATGTATTTCTTTAAATGAAATAGACAAGAATCTAAAAAAAACCAAAAACACCATATCCGGCAATATAATCAATGATAATAATGATAATAAAAAGAAATACTTGGCTTAGAAAATGCCACATCAACATAGTCAACATCAATGTGTCATTTGAAATGAGTTCCCTCTATTTTGCATGAGAAGCCATTTAAATGTGCACATGCATTATGCAGCCACACATCTGAGGTCATTACCAACCTGTGTTTATGTGAGTGCAGCTGCGCTCATACTTAAAGCAAAGTTCTGCTGAAATGTAGGATGAATATTTCAACCATAGGATTTTTTCTTTCAGTTTATCTCTCTTATCTCAAAGTGCATATAGGTTACGGTGTAATCTCTGGATCAGCTGTGGATTTTCGCCACACTCCTCTGTTAGATCATTTTGGCCTATATATGGGACAGCCTGTTTCAACTTATCTGATATGAGTTCTATCACTAAAGAACAGCAAAGAGCGTTCTTAGCAAGATGGGAAAAGGGGAAAAAACATTGAATCGATCAGCACACTGAGTCCATCGCTGAATGTAACTGCTGTTATATATCGTCAATCCCCTCTCCCACAGAACATTGTGTTCAGGACATGAATGAGCAATCAATTGGCTATTATGTTGCTCATTTGTCTGTGTGTAATGTCCTCCTTTATCACTCAAACCCAACCATGGCGATGATGATGCTCACTAAATTTTATGAATCCAAACGAATGGCACAGTTTCACAGTCGGAGCTCCCCATGTGGCATCCGTTTGTGAAATTAAAAAGAGTTGTTTTGAAAGAACGGAGGTATCAGGTGGGGGAACAACATCAGGTGCGGAATGGGGCAGCGATTCCACAGGGAGCTGCTTTGGGAAGTGTTCTGTAAAATGGGACAGAGGCAGCAGGTTCACTACGCCTTGTTGAGTCTCATGGTATTATCAAGCTGGAGATGAAATTCAAAGCTGTGCTCATCCACAGGAACCAATTTTACATCTGTTATACAAGAGGGCTAATTCTGAAACATATTGTGATGCTCCTAAAACATCTGGCAAGACCAATTAGATGTGCAAGACTGACTAGGTGGGCCACAAAAGACGGGAACACTTTGTTTTTGACTGACAAGTTACAGAGTGGGATATCTGTGAAAAATCACTCGTTATTATTTCTTGTTTCTGTGCATAGATGACAAATGACAAAACGTACACATGTTTTTGTATTCCAAAAAGGTCCTGCAGCCCCTGTTGTTGCTACTGTGCTGCTGTTTGGTACTCTTTTCATTACTTTCCGTGTTGTTTGTTTTCATTCTTATTTGATTTTTAAGCGGTTAAGTGGTTTGTTTTGAGTGGTTTGTTCTTCTAAATTAGTAAAAGTTAGAAAAGGAGACCTGAGATTGCGATTCCTTATGCGCTTCACAGAACTCGGTGAGAAAACTTATAAAATCTGACATTCTCTATTAACCTTTTTGTAGATTTATTAACTTTTGGATTTTTTTTGGAGTAAAACAAGTTCAATAACACATTTGACCGTATCAATAAATTGAGCATGAACTACTTAATTATGACAAATCTTGTTTTCTTTGCTTTTGAGTGCAATGTACCTTGAATAGTTAGTTTATATCAGCACATAAATCACACATGAACAAAGGAAATCCAAATTTTGCATTCATTTTTAGTTAGCACTTTTCTCACAGTTCTCAAAACCCATACACTTTTTCAAAACAGAAAATAATTTCATTACAAATTTGACATGTTTCAATTAGACACGATTTAAATGTATTTGAATACACTAGCAGCCTTTTTACAGTGTTGACTTTACAGAGTCGACTGCCTTGCAAGTCTCTGTAACCAGGGTAACCATGACGTTAAGGTGCCCTCTCACAGCACACACACACACGCACACAGTATGCCTCTCTCCACCCAATTTTGAGTTTCTTTGCTCCATTTGGAACTGGTTTAGTTTGATTCCGTCATACATTATCCTCACCTCCACTGAGAGGATAGAGTGTATGTCTGATGTACGACGGGCATGAAATATGAGACAAATCGTATGCTTAACTGATTCAATAACAGATGCAGCATTTTATTGTTCAACAGATGACAAACTTGTATGATAAGGGATGGATGGAACTTTTTCCCTCTAGAAATGCTAGCTATCATCGATTAATCTTCAGCTGGACACACCATGCTTTGTGTAGTTATGCCAGATTTGTCCATCTGCAAGTGAAAATGATGCACATGGCCGATTGCTGACATCCATCCCACACACTCCATGGAAAGTAAATTTGATCCATGTTGATTTTTATCCAACGTGTCAGTCATAAATAGTCCTTAAACTGTGGAATGACTCAAAATTACTACAGCATCAGGTGTTTTCATGTGCAAGTGACCTTGACTGGGCAAGTGATAGCAAGTTTGATTGAGGGACCAATTATGTCTATTCCTGTGTTTTGACCCAGTTTTGCATTCACAGCTGTGGGCTGAGAATCCATTACCTTTGTCACAATTTAGCCATGGAAATGGACTTATTTAATATTTAAAGGTGAATATTATGCTTTATTATGTAGACTTTTAAGATGTATCCTCTGGCTTCCATTTCCTAACCCTGCCTAAATCCTCTTGATTTAAAAGCTTCCCAGAGAGCCACAAAGATTCAGGCAGAGCCATTGTCCCCTTGGATGTGATGACTGACACAGCGTTATGATATTCACTTAACCCACAGCACCTGCTCCTAATCTAGAATGGATATGCAGAGTTTGGTGGGCATGAAGCCTGATGGGAGCTTGGGGTCAACATATCAATAATAACTTCCTCTCCACAGCCCAGGTGGGAGAGTTCCATTTCTAAAATACCCATCCAACTGAAGTGACTGATAATTCCTTCCACATCAACGCCCTCAGCTGCTGGTGGAACGTGACGGGGCCGGCGCGTGTTCATCACCGAGCTCCCTTTTGAGATTTGTTTTCATGATTATTTCATCATGCGATGTAATTCCTCACGGCGGAGCGAAAGGCCATCATTATTTTGTGATCACAATGCATCAGTGCGTAATTAAGGAGGCTAAAAATTCTCACATTAAAATTAGATTCTCGGGGCGCCTTATGATTTATTTAGCTTTGTTGGGTTGCAAATGGAGCACTTAAAGAATGTTCTTGTCCTTGCAGTATACGTGGCATTAACTCTACTGAGTATGTTTTAATTAGTGCATTAAAGAATGAAACTCATCAGGACAAGACAGTGGCAGATTTTCTCGTATGTGGAATTGTTTCCTCATACAGTCAATACTATGGTCATTTATTTATTTATTTATTTATTTGCTGCCATCGTATGTTGTTGTTTGGTTGACACAAAAAGTTCCAAACCAATCGGAACCAAACTTGTTGGATGGTTTGGTGTGGCTTAGGAGCCAAACAATAACATTTTGATGACGATCCCAACTCCTTTGCCACTTTCCTCCAAAGCAATCCATATTTATCACATGAAAACCTATCAATATGTCCATTTTTTATCCAAATCCATAAGCAATATCCATATTGTCTGCGTTTGGCGGGTGCTCTAATGAGGGCCCCTCCTGTTTATTTATTTATCTGTTTGCTGGATCGCTTACAGTTCAATCATTGTCCCCGCACATAGATACGCTGTACTTTTATTCTGACCTTTTACTTTCTCTCTTTGCAGACGTTTGCACTTGTGCGTACACCCCTGCGGATTAGATTAATAGAACCTCTCAAAGCTGGCAAAAGTAGCCACCAGTGATTAAAAAATAGCTGCCAACAATGTGGAGAGGAATTTTTAGGATTCCCACATGCAACATTTCAGTCAAATCGGTAACATCGGAGTGTGTCATCGTCTGGCATGTCCTGATTGTTAATTAGATAGCATGGTAAACTGACGTTCTGTGTTTGGCCGGCATATTTAATTTCCATCCAAATGCTGGGCCCCTTGTTATCTCTAGGAAACAGTTGGTCAGGCGCCATCTCTCCTCTGGCTCAGTTAGGCTGCTGCAATCCTGTTGACTTCACACACGGAGCGATCCCTTTGTGCCGTTTCTCAGACGCCGTGATACCACAGGTCTGTCCTGTCAGCGCTGAGACAGGCCTTTAATTAAAAGGGCATCGCTCAGAGCTTTTCCCCCACTATCACGGCGTGAACAATATCAGTCTCACTTCACGGGGTCAAGAGGCATTACTGTATGGATCCTGATAAAGACTCCAGTTTGACAGAGGAAGTTGTTTAAATTATAAACCCTGGATTGAAACCTCTAGGCCTCTTCTTTGGCGACGCTGAACGACTCCTGACTGATACAATTCAAGATTTGAAATATGAGAATCAACAACATTATAGATTGTCCCCTGTCTTTTCTCTTATAGTGGGGTCTGTTATATTTATGAGCATGACAATGCCTAATCGCTCCAGTGACTGATGCCTTGTGCCTCGGTGCTGACAGTAATAACTGAGTGAGGATAGACGCCATCACTGTGAAGCAGCTTGTGATCACTGATGTGGATGTGGGTAGAAATTTATTACGGGGACTTGGGAGTGTAATGATACAGCCGCTGAGAGAGATGTTGATGTAGGATTTCCACTTCATGTGACGACAGAAATAGCCACTTTGGAATGAGAGAATTGAGACCCCTGTTGTAACCCACTCTCCACTGCACATACACACACACACACAGTGCTACCTTCCATACCTTTTTCCCTAAAATGTCCCAGATATTCAATGTATCATATCAAATGTTTTAATTTGTGCTAACATATATTCTGTAAGCGTGTCCTCTGTCTCGTTCACTTGTTTTTGGACTCTCAGTTACTCTGTCTTGGGATGTCATCACCATCAAATTACTCTGAAGCTGTGACTGCTGGGAGAAATAACTGAGGGCCAGAGGTCATTTATTCACTTCCATTACCAACACATCACAGTCTGGAGAGAGGTGCTATTTACTCATGAAACACACACACCAGGTGAAAAACACACACACATCAATTTTCTAATTGTGCCACTGATTCTCACAGTGTGGCGTATATATGGACTCCAGACACAGTGGATCGTCCACAGCTGGGACTGACATTTCCTTTTTTTGATGTTATTGTTTTGAAGGCTCTTTGTTATTATCTTATTAAATCTGCAAGCCCACTCAAAGGCCTGCTAAAACACTCATTTCCATGAGAAATAGTCGTTGAAGGTTGTGAGGCTTTTCATATCGGGACCTAAACATGGACGTGAAGGTCAGGAGCCCAAGACATCGATTCACATATAAAGAAAATGATTAGGGAGTAATTTTCTTGGGAACGCTTTCAAGCCTTTATTTGAATACATTGTAAAAGCATTTCTCTCTCTCTCTCTCTCTCTCTCTCTCTCTCTCTCTTTCTCTCGCTCGCCGTGTGTGTGTTGATGGATCAATTATTTAGTCTGCTTTTCAAATACGGTCGACAAAAGCCTAAAACGTAGCTCTATTATAACAAAACAAGAAAAGGCCATTTTGAAAAATGTGGTCTTTTGAGTCCTATTGAAGCAGTTTTAGTTTCTTCAAACAAATAAATCTGTCTGTGCAGTGAGATTATGTCAGTCTTTTCAAATACAAATAAACTTGTTTCAATGTTGGATGCATCTCTTTCAGGCTCTTCAAATCTTGAAATTATTGCCTTGATTTTTAAAAACTTCTTCCTGTTTGAGGTTTGAAGACGTTAAGTTCTATTTGGGGCAGAATGAAGGTAAAGACAGAAGAATTCTTAATGTTTCACTGCTTTCATTTCATCAGACAGAGGGAGAGAGAGAGTGTGTGTGTGTGTGTGTGTTGAATATTTATTAACCTGCTCATTTCAGAATTCATTCTATTGTCAAGGCTGTGAATCTCAAATGTAAATCTCTGTCAGTTTCCTTTTAGCAAATCTGTCCAACCTGTCAGTAATCCCAGTCTGCATTGTGTGTTTGGGGGACGTCGTGTGACAGTGCTCTCAGGCAGCACGCGGTCCGACATCCTTCAGGGAAAACGCTGCTCGCTCTTACGGTGGCATCTCTTGGTTTAAGGATTGAGACCACGTCCATACGTCCGGACACAGGGACTTATGTTGCTTTACATTTGATATTCTCATCGCATGACTTATAATCAAATGAGAAAAACAATACTGGTCAAACATGGCAGCATTTACAGGGTTTCAAAGAGCACTGCAGAGGGGAATAACAAAGAAGTGATACGATTTTGGAGTTGAAGTCTGTAGAATGACCTCCATGATGTCATGCAGGTCAGATGCCAAAGAGCTGAAGTGCAAAACAAATGTGTAGGAAAGAGGCAAAGGAACAACTTTCTTACTCACACTTAAGTGTTATTGATTTTTCGTCTTAGCAAAGACACAAAGAGTAGTCAAGAAGTCAATAGTACGGTGGCCCTGAAAGCCCAGTCCTCCTCTAAGTCCCCTTTGAACTTTCCAAAACAACTAGTTTTATATAAGCCTTTTTTAATTGTCATAGTATTTGTTGTGCTTTATTTTCCCTCTACACATCATTACATTCTTTTATTATCATTTCTCCAAAGCACATCATTAATCAACTACCCAATCCTGTCGAAGTTCTACATTTTTATTTTTAGCTGACGTATGGTTTTGTTGTTGTTGTTGTTGCACTCCCGCAGAGCGTGAATTCCTTCCATTTCCTACTATGACTATGTATTTCCATAAATTAATTTCATTGTACTGAGAAAATCTAATAACAGAAATCCAGTTTCCAGCTTACTTGACTGTTATTGGACAACACAGGAACACAGTCACAGTTCTTACTAATCAGGTTTGTCTGAGATTTATCAAACGTCAATTATTCATAATAGTTTGAGCATTGGTGTCTTCACCCGCTGTGATGCAGATTACAAATTTATAGACACTTTTTGTATAGACAGGCTTTTTATAGCCCCATGTCGTCTCTATATTCACACCCCGGTGATGTCATTGACAGGTTTTAAAGTTACAGTTGTTCTCTCTCTCTCTCTCTCGCTCTCTCTCTCCGCTCATAGACAGACAATTACAGAAGAGCCTCAGGGATTGGACGCCACAAAATGAAGTGGGGATTATCGGGCAGGGTGCTTGTCTCCTTTCCGAGCAGAGGTCTGAGCTCAGCACTTAATAAGAACAGTTGGTAAGGGATGAGTCTCAGCTGACTGTTTTTCTGTGGCACAGGCCGACTTTGGTTAATGTATTGAGGTCCGCTGAGACGTAATAAGTGGAAAAACCTGCAGCTTGTTGATAGCCCAGGTAATCCCACTACCTCTACACTATCTTTTACACCATCGCTCCCCTTTCTGGTCTCCAGTGGGTCTAGTTGCTATGTACGTTGCTATCTGCAGTCCCATCACTCTTCAGTAAACACATTATCACATTTATGGGTATTATTAGAGTTCAATTTATGTTCCCTTCAGCCTGGAGCACTCTGTCAGGGACTGATTACAAAAACAATGCATTTATTTAGTTGGCTGGGTGAGGAGGGAGAGTTTGTGTTGTAGTTCCAAGGGAAACTGAGGGTGTCCGTCACCTGTGTGAGATTTAAAAAAAAAAAGAATCATTTGATTTTCCAGAGTCAGGCGGTGGAGCTTGTGGCACTCAGATCTGCTCTGCTCTGCTCTGGAGACAGCTGCAGTGTTTTGACAGAGCTGTCACCCAAATGCAGCCTGAAAGCAAGCAGAGGGACACTGAGGGACCCGGAGAGATAGAGAGAGGTACAAGGATGCACAGATGAGTGATAACGGGAGGGACAGAGTGACAGTTGAGACGTTCTGGTTCTGCTTAAATGGGCTTGATTTAAACCCCTTGTATCTCCGGCAGAAATCCAGCAGCTGACTGTGGACCGTGAAACATTTTCTAAATGTCAGCTGTACTTCCTCGCAGTCTTGTTCATCAGCTGACCTGCAGAAACGTTCCGTGTAACTGAGACAGCTTGTCAGGCTTTCCCAAGGGTCGGCGTCATCGCCGTTCAACCTGTGTGTCGTGTGTGTATAAACCTGCCTGTGTTGAGACTGCATGCCCAGTGCTCTCAGCTTTACGGGTGACTGCTGTCACTTAGCTGTCACAGGGCATTAGGCCTAAAACTGCATATGTGGTACACTGTCACGTGTAAGAGGAGAAATGCATCTGTTTCCTAATCCTTCCACCAAAACCTCAGCTTTATGTTCTCCTGGCCAGAGTAGGATCAAGGTATTAAAAGAAGTATATTTTCAACCTATTTCCCCGTCAGATAAATCTATCCTGCGTCTCTTCCTGACCCCCCCCCCACGTGCATCACATCTGCTGAAATAAAAATAACCCAACATGGCACGGCTGCAATATGGCTGAGCTATTTTTAGAGGAAACCTTTGGAAGCCAATTTGCCTCTCCAATAATCTTTCAAATGCCCAGACAACATAACGCCCATGTCTGACATATGACAGAGGGATGCTTCCTGGTCTGGGACGGGGTGGAGTGTGCTGTTGCGCTGCGTGATGTAAAGGAGGCAGCAGAGCCCTTGGGTTCCTCCAACAGGGACCTGCTCAGCCTTTAACTGACTGTCAACCCAATGAGCCAACGCTGAGAAACCCAGAGACTCATTCCTTACATATAGTGTAGGTCTCAGCTCAGACTCGCCTGGGAGCACAGACGAGGCACTGGAGGTGGAATCTCACTGTCTGATAACATGATAATAACAACGTTCATTCATTACACGAGCAAAAATACATGAAAATGTGTTTTGACTCAAAATGACTCTATTGGAAATGTGACAAAATAAAATACAAAATACAGCATCCAGAAAATGTACCTGAATAAAATACATTATTTTGTAGTTTGAAAATACAAAAATACAATTTTGATGCAACAATAAAATCTAAATCTTAAACCTTAGATCTGCTCTTTTCTTTGCACTTATATAGACAGGAAGTTGGGAATTTTAGTAATTCCAAGTAGTCTTTAAGGTAGCATCCGATTAAAATTTTTCAATATAAATCAAATGTTCGTTGACGTTTCCTGCTAACTGATGCATAAAACAAAATCAACCAAATCATTCCTACTGTATTCTCAGCATCCTCTGATGTTCGACTCAGCCTCCTCATCTTAGCAACACTATTGCTAAGATGTTAGCGTGAGTGAGATGGATTAGCAGTTTAGTAGTTGAAAATACAAAAATACAGTAATGCCTTCGACACAAATGACACGTAGATTATTTCAAGACTCTGAACAAAAACCATATGTCATATTGAAGATAGATATTTCTATTATGATGGGTTGAAATCCTGCTTGTTGCCGTTCTTCATTTCTGTTTGTTCTTTGTCTTTGAATGTGGATTCCTTCTCTGCCTGTCATTCAATGTAACAGCGGTGTTCCTTTCTGCTCTCCGTGGAGAAAAACACGTGACGGTGGCTGTGGGACGCTGTGCACAGCAGTGGAAAAATCCATGCATTCATACAAATCGATTTTAATTCTACCCCACAAATGAAAACTACAGGCATCGAATCGGAGGGACAGATATTGGCAACAGGACCCACGGCTTCGCTTGGCAGAGTGTGAAGTTTGAATCCAGCGACTAGTAATCACAACAGGCATTGATTAGTGTTTGGGTGATTTCAGGTGTACAAGTGTAGCACCCTGAGATGGATTTTGGAGGTTTTGTAAGAGATGAAACAGATACGGCAGCATGAATTATATAAAGTTGGAAGGTATACACAGTGACTGTGATGTCTGGCCTGCAGCACGGAGCTCTATGGAGGTGGCTGGGAGCTGGAGACAGCTGCTGTTAAACAAATATTGCAGCTTCTCCCGCGCATTACACTGAAATGTGTTCATAAACTGAAAATGAGTGATTGAAATTCAGTCGCACTCCTTATATTTCAAATCTCACAGTTTTTGTCTTATGAATGCAAAAATTTTGTATTTATGGTATCATTTGACTTTTAGTTGAAGCCTGAGCAGTAACAGAATCCTTCCAGGTGTGATAGATTTTCATCTTGATTTGGTGGCAAAATCGCACAAAATTAAAATTTTAATATCGAAACAACCAGAGCAGCACAAACAAAACTTTCACTGGGCCAAACCAGCACGAAGGAAGCACAAAGGACTGAGACTATCTACAGAGTTTTGTGTCAGGTGGTCGGCCATCTTCACATAGGTGCAGGACGAACATATGTAAAGTACAACTTAATGAAATAACAACTAATTGTTACAGCAAAACAGATGTAGCTGCCTGACCTGGTCCGCCCTGACTTGAACAGGACTGAGAAGGACACAGACAGGACAGATGCTCCGTGTCATGCGCCGCTGCGAGTTCCACTGACAGGCAAATGTATGAAGAGAGGTGCAGAGAGGAAGCGCCTTTGCTCAGGTGAAGCCCTGAGGCTTTGTTTTGTTGTCAAGCGACATGTTCAGTTCTGCGAGCGGTGGAGGTCGGATTTGGGGTCGGGCAGACGGAATCAAACGGTGTCGAGGAGATGAGCCGATGAGCGGCGACCGCCGGGTTCAGATTAATGACAGCCGTGGCTCTCATGGCACTTCTTTCAAACTGCCTCGTCACCGCCGCAGACACCCGCCCACGCTACCAGGACACAGAACACAAAGACACCTCCTTCTATTTCCATGTTTAATCACTAATCAATGTCCTTTCAGAGGAAGCAGGGAAATGTATAATGGCTACAAAGCAGGGAAAAGGACCAAAGGATCCAGGAGCCAGGTGGAAAGATGCAAAGATCAGAGATTAAACCTTTGCTGGAGGGCCTCCAGCTGTCACAAACTGTTGACTGTCTATAATATCATAGCCCAGCTTTGTTTGATACTCGGTTTAATCCTCCTGCAAAGGAATCAGAGGAGTGACAGTCATGAATTGACTCATTCTGTCTCAGAGGCTGGACTGGATGACTGCTGACACTTAGGACGAGATGTAATTTATAACTAATTCATGACATTTGATAAGTGCTGCTTAAAGACTAAATGGCACGATTGAACATTTGTGTGTTAAACTCGATTTGAAGGTATGTCTGTCTCCTTGAGAGACATTTGGAAACTGCTATGCATCATTAAATCACATTACCCCCAATTTGGGCAGCAAGACAAAATCCCTCATATTCTAATCCTATACGCCTTAATGGTCCAGCATGGGATAAATTTATCCTTCATCTCAGCCAGTTAACAATTCATTTGAAGAATTCCAAAATTCAGCTGTGAATTCAACAATTTTTCTCAAAATCAGTGGAGAGACTTTTTGAGTAATCCTAGACTGTATACCTCCACCAAGGCCCAACTGTTTCATCACACCCCCCACCTAACCCTATCCCACAGTCTGAAACAGATATAGCTGGCCTCTCTTCACAAAGGCCAAAATGTTGAAAAGACGCAGAAAATGAAAAAAAGAGAATAAAACCTAACCTCATGGATGGAGGTGATGACTTTGTTTTAATTGAAAATTCCATCTTTCATCGCCTGATGCAAAGAGTGACTCAGCCGTAGGGGCGGGAGTTTGCCGGTCATGTGACCAGCTGACCTTTCATTTGTAAGACTAAGCAGCGAGGACAACAGAACAGCAGAGGTCTTAGAGAAAGCAGCTCCTGGAGTGTGGCGGCCTGGATGCTGCTGATCCTTTGTGACAGCTGCTGTGTCGCGAGGTGTGGCTCTGCTAGGCTGGCCTGTCATTTCACACACATCGTAACAGCGCTTCATGGTTGCAGATGAAGCAGAGACGAAGATAGCAATGTGAAGAAAA
>OMNV01029429.1:5420-36159 GCA_900303265.1 Brotula barbata
GGGGGGGGGGGGAGATACAATACCTCCTCCAGTTTGGCCACCGCCATGTCTGCAAAAATTCCACTTTGTCATTCTTCTTCTGTGGTTTTCACCACTGCCTGATTGTCCTGATTGAATGCTGAATGGGCCTGGACCATTGCCCGCATTGCGCAGACTCACGCAGAGAATGGCTGGCTTTTTTTCAACTGTTTTCAAATTTAAAAACGATCTTGATGACCACTTGGATCGGCTCATAATGCGTCTCACACGACGCAGGCTGAGAGGTTACGAGCTCGAACACAGCCGAGAGCTCGAAAATGAGGCCAAAATTGCTGGGATATGCCAATACTTACATAATACTAATACAGACTATCTTACCGTACCGATTACAGACACTAACAGATACTAATAAAGTATGCAGACGCCCAGACAAAGCTGCGTGCAAGATCTGATTTCAGATGGTGCAAGAAGTATTTCTCTGAAGTAGATAAGTGGTAGATGTCTTTGTTTCCTTGTGAATAAGCAGTGCCTAAAAACCGTCAGTATACTGGAATTCCATCACTGATAAGAACAGATAAGAGTCACAGATACAAACTAGAACATAAAGACAATATCAGGAAAGACAATGTCGTAATAGTCGTCTCAGTTCGTTCGGTATCTGTCCCAAACGCCGTCTACCTAAGATTGATCTGATCTTTGACCCTTTAGACCTCTAATTGTTTGCTCCACTTATTATCATTCAGATCTGGGGAGTGAGTTCTGCGACTGGAATGTTTACTTAGTATTGCAGAATTTCATGAATATTTCATTCGGTATTTTTATATTTACTAATTTATAAGGAAAAGTTTCTGAATTTAATCGCGACTACGCCACAAACTTGCTTAAACTGGCAAATGTCAGACGCTCCCCCTCCCCGTGACAGTCCAGGGGCTTGATGTATGATTCGACCAGGAGTTGTTATTGTGATCTCGTGTGTCTTGAGTGAAACAGTGAGGCACTGTAAAATGTTGCAGCTCCATTTCTATCAGCGACGGGCATTATTAATGCAGTGGTACAAATGAACAGCGAAACCCAGGGTGACGAACGGGCGGGAATCCCAGCAAGGTAATTAATCACAGCCACAGACATAAACTCAGACGCTCATAGGCGCGTGTGCGCACATGCACACTTAAGCACAATCAGCTTTAACCTATTGCGTGACATCCAACCGTCAGTACTTTACCAATTAGCGTTCTCATCTTGCCTCTTTAGCCTCGGCGTCAGAGGGAGGTGTTGTCAGCCCGCTCCTTTATCACGACTCTCCCTTCATCCACAGCTCTCACATTTCAACCCCCACCTAGTGCACTTCCCAGGGGGGTTGGATGCTCCTTGGTAAGCCTAAACCTCCGTCTAGCAGGGGGTTATTGTACTGGTGCTTAAGACAACAATACCTTACTCCCCTCTCTCCCACTCACTGTCTTACACCCTCTTTAAGCCCCCATACAGTATAAGGCATTCCGCTTTATCAAGGCTTTATAGAATGCCGCAGAGACAGGTTGCTGCTGTACACAGGCCATTAACAACTGCTGAGTGACAGAATGCGGAGGCTGAAGTGACACAGTGACACTGCTGACGAGCAACCCGTGTCCTCGGCGATGAGAAATACATTCTGAAAGTTTTTACATGATTTGGGCAAACCTAAAAAATCCGCAGCAGCGTAATCATTGGCTCGGATATCTCTCCTGTTTGAGAGCACGCGCAGCCCCATCACCAACCTGATCTCGGAGGAAACGCGTGTGTTACCGCACGGTCAGAAATGATCAAACTGGAGCTGCAGTGATCCACGGAAACTGACAGTGACGTCTGTTTCCCATATGTTCCGTATACGATATTCCCCGCTGCAAATATTTAGATGCTTATGAGTCCATATGGCATGTTGAACTCATGAAGCTTACGTAAGGTACAGATCGCACCGCGGATGTATGCCTCAGTTAATACCCAATTTAAAATCTCCTCCGGGCAAATAATCTATTACAATATTAATGTTACGTATTTGACAGTTCCTCGGTTTTTAGTAGAGTTACCATGGCGATTTCTTCAAATGTCCTGATTTTCAGGTTGTGTACATTTGGACTAGATCACTTATGTTATTTTGTGACAGCTGCAGAGATGTTTGGCCGTTGAATAGACCCCCATGGAACTCTCTGCTATTACGTCAACAGGAGATAGAAGCTAGAAAAATGCCAGGCTTATCTTGTTGATTGCCAAATACAGTCGAACTGAGTTACGCTGTGACGATAAGGCTTTACTATTTTCCCTTACATTGTCCTGCATGTATATTTTGACAGGGTTAAGTGTTTTGTCCTTAATATATTTATGTCATCAAATGTAAATCCTCTAAAGTATAGCTTTCAGAATTATTTCAACATCCGTGTTGGAAAGGGGTCTATTCAAAGACCCGGTAGGTGACAAAACACAATCTGCGACCTAGATTGCATGTAAAGTTTGCTCAAAATCGTGACATTTGGTAACACCCCTAAAGTATCCGTTTCAAATTAATTGCACTTGCTGTACTTGGGGCTACAGGCCACACACTACTTTTGTATCACTGTGCATGTATTGTATGTGTGCAAGCCCGATTAAGTGTCCCCATGTGTTAGCGAGAGAGCTGTAAGACTAAAGGGGAGCGCTGCATCATTCATGAGTGTGTGGCACCCTGTGCCTGGACTGCAGTGACCCGTAGCTGTCAACAGTGTATCCTTGAACATGACGGCGCAGGCTGTGCTGAGGACACACTGCAGGGCCCGCTGGCACGTGGAGGGCAGTGGGCGGAGTTTGGGTTGGGTGTGCCAGCCTGAGGCTCAACAGGAAGCAGTGTACACTGGAGAGGCTGAGAAAGGCTGAATGGAACAATAATGATAAACTACTACATACTGCTCCTGTTTGGAAATTCCCTTTGAATTCTCTGCCTCTGCACGGAGGTCATAGAGGTCCTCAACAGCACTTAACCAGAATAGGTCCATACCAGCTCACGGAACCCATGTTGACTGACCGAAGGTTGGGGCCAGGTCATAGGCTGGGGCTGCGAATGAAGTTTTGCTGCAATGGTTGACACATAACACCATGCAGACCTTAAATTTGTACAGGAAGCGGTGCAGCTGAGAAAGACAGGAGAACGGAGGAGGGGAGAAGAGTTAGAGTGGATGTGACACAGGGGGCAGTGTGGCTGACAGTTAGAAATATTAAAGCCTGACATAAGGAGTGGGTGTTATTCAGGGAGTGAGAGCAGAGGACAGAATAGCAATCCATGAAGAGAAACAGGAAAAAGCTTGAATTTAGTGCTTTCTGCAACATTCATCTAAAATCCACAGACACTCTGTCTCTCTCTCTCTCTCTCTCTCTCTCTTTCTCTCTCTCTCTCTCTCTCTTCACTCACACACACTTAAACCCTTCCCAGCCATAGTCTTGACCGGCGCACAGTATGTGGATTAGCAAGCAATACAAACTGCATAATTGGACACCCCTGCTTTCCTGCCAGTTTACTATCACACAACAGTAACTCGGTTCACACATGTGCAGGCTTGCCGTATTCAGTGTGTGAAAGCACAGCCTCCGTTTGTTTCTCACGCATTCATGACCTGCTGGTAATTCATCATTCTCCTACATGGCATAGCCTCTCTCTTCCACGCTGATGAGCAAGTACAGTATATCATGCATTTTAACTCTACGCACGTGCAACCGGATTATGTAAATAACAAGAACAATCACAGATTGCAGACCCTGGTCTCTGCTTTGTTTATTCCACGAGATTCATCCTATGGAATTTATTTACCAGATGGATTGAAGAATTTAATTAGTTTTTTCACATATTATTTATTTTGGTGTCAAGGCGGAGAAGATAAGTAATTTTTGAATAATAGTACTATATAGAACTCAGTCTTTTCCCTTGTGCTGTTCGAGTTTTAAAGGAATCTGACCAGTCGTTTCTGTGTGTGTGTTTGTGGACACACTGGAGGGTGAGGGGAAAATAGTAAAGTTAGTCAGAGAATCAATCTGGCTGTTGATGTACTTGGCTGAAGTATTCCTCGGCCAATTTTAGATTTACACCAACATGTGTGATGGTCACAAATGTTGCTTGGTTGCTCTGCCAGTAAATAGTTTCTCCATTTCTGATGAAGAAACACATTTTTGTCCCAACGATTCTTCCTGTTTCCTCATTTTTCTTCTTCCATTCAATGCAATGAGCTTAATTTGTGAGCCTGAGATGGTTTAATGTCTGTAGTTGCCTTAATGGAGATTTACAGCTGACTGAGCTTAAATAGTCTATCAGCCTGAGGTGATGGGATGTGCCTGCATCCATTCCTCTCTGTCTCCCATCGCTCACTTTAATGATCTATTCATGTATTTATCTATGAAATGTGTCTCCCTCATCGCCATCTTAACGTCTCTGCTTTACCTAATCCTGCTTTCTTCATCCTCTTTTTATTCCCATCTCCGTCTTCGCGCCATAATTCTCTCCACACAAGCACGGTGCCGAGTGCAAAATATACATAGACCCTCATTGTTGTTTGTCTTTTTGTTTATTTTTCATACCAACACTTACCCATAAACACATTTAATAATTCATCTGGAGTCTGCAACATTAACCAGCCTCACAGATCTACCCAGATTAACATGCATGTATCATGTGAATTTGTAGCATACACACACACACACACACACACACACACACCAATACAAACATATTGTACGAGTTACGTTTGTCCACCAGGGTGACACACGTGAAGAAGGGGCGAAACAATGCCCAGCGCTCGCTCTCTCTCTGTTTGTGAACGTGTGCCTGTGTGAGTGTGTGCAGCGCCTTAGCTGATCAAAAGGCTTGTGTTTCCAATGTAAGGTTTCGTAACACACACTCATTACATAACAGCAGCAGTAGTGGGCCTTGGAAGAGGAGCAGAGAGGGGGAGCACAGATCCACATACGTCAGCATCTCAACCCTTCTACTGACAGAGGGAATCACTGGGGAAAATCTTTCTCTAATAGACAACGTGCATCTCTCTCTCTCCGCCGCATCTCCACTGCGTTTATTTTTAGTCGATATTGATTGATTTGCATGACAAAGCATAGTCACACTGCCAACATCCTGTTATGTCGTTCACGTAGGATCGCGTAAGCCTCTTATCTATACAGCATCGCCGTGTAACAGGATTTATTAACCTTTTTCAATCTACTTCCTCATTCGCTCTGCCAGATCTATGAGTTATGATTGGGTATTTATTCACGCCGATTTATGCTGTTGTTTGCTCGCCTCTTATAAAGTAACCTGAATCAGGTTAACACGGCCTGAAATGAAATGCGAAATGAGCGGGACAGATTTGTTAGACAAGTAAATGAATGTATTGTTATGTATGAGGTCATATTAGAAATTCTCCTGAGTGTGCAGTTGGGTCAAATTCCAGTCAAAACTAGTCATCAGTCAGAGCAGGCAGACCCCCACCAAGGCTGAACAGTCCTGTTATTGACTAGACACTGATCACAGCCCCTCCCCCCACTGAGCTGATAAGTTAAGATACATATAAAGTAAAGTAACAGTTGTTGCTGTAGTGCCACCATCAGGTGTATGGACATTTGTCACACGCTCAACAAGTTTGGTTATGATAGACTAATTCAGTCACGATATATAGCGCTTATTGACCAATTAGCCACGCCCACTTATCTTTGGCAGCCAATTACGGAGCTAAAATGAATATATAACGCCAGAAACTGTTGTGGAAAAATACAAAAAACGCAGAAATCCAAGGAAATATGGAGAAAAAGGATTTTAATGAAGAATTTTCTGTGACTTGGCAGTTCAAAGGATCTTGTCGATTCATGTCTAACTCGCGCTGCCTAGTTTTATTGAAATCTGCCAAAAACCGTTTGATATATCCTACTAACTGAAAGCACAACCTCCTTGGCAGCGGTAATTAAAAGATAAATCAGTATTGCGGAAGACTTTAGGGGCATCCTTCCTGCCACAACACGCCCCCACACTGCCCCTACAGGCAGCGGACCAGAACGCACTGACCTGATAAGCAGAGTCGTACAATGCCTTCAATAGCAGAGAGCTGTTCAGTTCCCTTCTCCCCAGGGGCAAAGGGTAATGGTTTGACGGGGAAGATATTGCAGGCTGTGACCTCATTTGGATTCAGGATGTGTTTCACTGGAGTTGTTGTGCTGCCTTTGTGTGTGTGTGTGTGTGTGTGTGTGTGTGTTTCTGATTGTGTCCTTCTTCGTGACACGCTCAAGAGAGATGAGCTTTTCAAATTTGAGGGCATTCAACAAACTATTAATTATCCGCTCCCTCCTGGCTGAGGTCGGGCGGACAATTCATGGTCACCTGGGCCAGGAAAACACATTTCCCCTTCAGCCTGTGCGTGTCTGTCTGTCTGTCTGTCTGTCTGTCTGCCTTTTCTGCTTGCTGTGCTACATGAGCAGCCGAGAAGGCATGACAAAACGAACACCGAACAAACCATCATCTTTTCCCAGCTATTTAGGATGAAGGATGAGCAGTATCTGACAGTAGACACACACGTAAAAAGCACAAGGAGCATGTCACTCAGCTTTTCCCAGATGGATTAAGAGCTCTCCTCTCCTCTGCTCTCTCGCTCTCCCTCCCTCTCTCTCTCCCTCTCTGAAACTTCTAATGTCAAGTTAAACAAAATCTAAAGCTTCTCAGCCACAAAGTTTGACTTTAAGCACTTTCATGTCTGACTTCTATAGCATCAAAAATGCAAGTACGGAGCTTTCAATCCTATTTGCTTTGGACAAAAGTGCTACCTGATTTAAAACAGCGTTATCCCAGTGCTGTCAAGTCGCAGCCCGTCCAGCATTAATATTTTACCGATTACTGCATTTTTAGTTTTTCATTTTCATGTTTTAAGGTCGAGGTTAAAGAGCCCAATTAATATGCCAGCAATGAAATATTATCAGCCAATCATTGCTCATCATAGTCATCTTATATTTTATATATAGGCCGATATGCAGTAAGAAACTGCAGCACACAATTGTTGCGTGCGTCGTTTTGCCTTACATTTTGCAGCTATTTTACATGTTGTGTCACATTGTAGTGGCAGAGTCTCGCCCTGGCCTTGTTCCGTCATGTCCCCGTGCGACGCAACCGCACGTTAAAGCCGGTGGAGTTTCTGCTTTTCTCCCCCATTTGAGGATCTTCAGTGCTATCCGTGACAATAATTTAAAGTGACAGTGTATTTATACGGCTGCCAATAGTGTACACGCAGGCCTCATTGTTTTAGACGGCAGAGAAGGTGAGGCACTGACTGTAGGTAGCTGATTCAGATAATCATAGTCAGTCGAATAGAAGTGAAGTCAGAGTGCATTGTAGCTTGTAGCGTCTTCCCGATATAAACTTCCCACTGTGTGAGCAGTAATTGCGCACTCAGTTTTCCAGTACAGTGAATGATTTGTAACAGCTATTTCACTTGTAAATAGATGGTTTGGACAATGGGCATATTCAATGAATTTGTTTATCCCTCTGTCTAGTTTGTACAATAAATGAGATGAAAACAAGATTGACAGAAATGATGACTGTCTGTCCTTGTATTGGAAATATCAAATAGAAATGAGGTGGACTTTTATCCATTGAGGACATGGGGTGAGAGAACTTCGGATAGACAATAGACAGAAGGGACATGCATGATGGGACTGATGGGTCTGACACTCAAGCTGTTTTTCGGACTCGTGGAAAATAACCGTGACTACGATCTGCTTTATTCACAGATAAAAGAGATGGAAAAAAAATGTAAAAAATATTTTATTTAAAATATTTACAGAAGAAGCTACCTGTCCACCAAATTCAAAGTAAATCCGCTTGTTAATCTTGGAGTTATCCTGCTAAAAATACCAAACTGGGGTGTCAGACTGGTTGCCTCCTCCCAGCTTGGTTGGCAGAATAACCAGCATGAGCATATTTTCATGATTAAGCTTAGGAGGGGGGTACGTGTCGCATTAGACAAATTATTCACAGGCTTTTAGCCTCAATATGTCACATGGGCATAGTCCTACTATTTTTAGCCCTTTGTTGGAACATGCTTTCTCCCACATATGCACAAAGATGCATCCTACTCCTCCTCTTCCTGCTGCTACTACTACGACTACACACACTGACAGGGATTAACCATCTAATGTCCCTCGGAAAAGTCAGGTGTTCATCAGGTTTATAACCGCCTCACACGGACGTGGAAGGGCAGAAGATTCATAACGGCCCCGGGAATGTACAGCGTAGGAAGCAGGGAGATGGGTGGGACGTTCACGTGAGCATCCTGTTTACAGGGGTGTGCCACAGTAACGCAGGATCACTCGGTAATTAAACGGTAGAGGAAGGAAACGCTAAGAGACTTCGGTCTTCGCGCGGCGTTCATATTTCAACTGTGTGAAGTCAGTGTAGAAAATAACCGGGGGCAAAATTTCTGACATACTCTAGATTTTTGCCCTTCAGAACTGAAATCATAGGGAAAAGCCCGCGGTGCTGTGTAGCTGAATGAATGAAGCGACAGTTGTAATGTGAATGAATGAATGCCGGACAGAGAAAATACGTAACCCACTTGGAATTTTGCATTTTGTGGCTCTGATCGTGACCCGAGATCATGAATTTGTGCTTTCCTGAGAAAAATGGACATCGTGCGGCAGGCGGTGAAAGACCATAACCAAGAGTGAACGATAACAACTAACCTTTTCAGCTACAGAACCATTGGCTGGTCCAGATGCTACAATGTCCATTTTTGTGTGTCATTTGTGCTCAATTGCGTTTAAAAATGCCCCCAATTTTTGGTCAGCGGGTGCAAAAATTGCCCCAGAAAAATACATCACGTCCTGCCGTGACATGAAGTGGTTACCAACAATGGAGCTATTCTGAGGAGCACAGTAGTCATTTCATAATCTATTGCCAATACACAAGAAGTGTGTTTAAACATACCAGAAAGGCCTTGCAATGTGGGTGTGTTCATGTGAAGAAGTCACAGTCTATTTCTAGACCGACAGTGTAGGAGAAAGAGTACTATGGTGTGTGTGTGTGTGTGTGTGTGTGTGTGTCGCTTACTGAAGATGGTTTCCTTCCTTTTCCCCAGAGCTCAGGAAAAGACCGTTGTGCAAGCCCACACACACACACACACACACACACAATCCATGAGGATGCTCTGCATGTTTCTAATTTCAATGGTGAAGACATGAACAGAGCACAAAACCGCCCAACGCCATAAAGTGGAAGTGTTAGTCTGTATGCAAATGATTTTTAACTTTATGATGCTGTCACAAGACTCGCTTCTGTTGGATAAACATGGAATATTTGCAATTGGAGGTGAGGGAACATTTAAAATGATAACGTTATCAACCACAGAGAATATATTGTATGGGTGTGACAAAATAGTCTCCGTTCAATTCATTCCTGCAGTTCACTCTGCGACTGTTCAATGTTTATCGAGTATTTTTTACTCGGCCTTTCCATCACCCTGCAATCATGCCCCTCGATGTATGTGTGTTAGCCTCTAGATCAGTAGCCGAGACCACCCTAGCTCCATCCATCTCCCGTTTAACAGATAAAGGCGTTTTATCCTCGATCTTCTCAGCGATAACAAGGCCACATCCCTCGTTAATCATCCCGGCCTGCTAAATGTAACCTGACATCAGCACACCTCCACTACAGGACTGGGCATGCCGTACCTCAGGGCACTGATGACCCACATAAGTGATGAGCATGCGTGGACACACACTTATCCAGGATCCTGGGAAGCTCCTTATATTCAGCAGTTCATGTTTCATTTCTGCAGGCTGCGACAGATGTGACGTTTAGGATTTATAAGGGCTTCTAAGCCCTTATCTCCCTCATGTGAGATATTTTTTGCTCCTTTTCCAAGACGTATCACATCTTGAGCATCTAATTAAAGATCTAAATACAAAGAAACCATCCTTAAAAAGACGACGCGAGACACTTGTCAAATAAATTGTGCCGTGTTCGAGAAAACTAGTCGAGGAAAGTCAAGAGGGGAAGAGATGTAGATGTAAATGTGCGCGAGAAAGACGGAACATTGCCAGCTGTTACTGTGAGACATAAATAGCTCTACTGTCCTTCTGGTGAAAGAGACACACACACACACACACACACGTCGAAATGCATCAACGTAAAGTCAGCGAAGAATAGAAGGGGAACTCTTCACCGCGTCTCGTGGCAGTGCTTAAAAAATGTTCCGTTTCTGGATTTGTTTCTTCGTCCCCCCTCGCTCTCATTGTCATCCTCTCTCTAGGTGACTTGAGGTGATTACTCAGATACATAGTGACGGAGCGTGAAGTCAACTGTTTGCTCAGGCAGCAGTTGAAGAGCCTCAGCGGAGGTTGAAAAGGCCATTACGGGTGACGGGCTGGCTGCCCTCACCTAAGCACTCCAATGTTTTCCCTGACATTACGCTTTACCTCTGTGCACCTTTCACAATGATGCACAACGGCGCACGTTGTGTAAAAACGCTGCATATTTTCAGGAGGAAATCACCTTAAAAGTTCCCAGATGTTGAAAGGAGTTCCCTCCTCTCGGGGACAGGGGAGGTGTTGATTTGTGAAATGTGCTTAAGCTGCTCATGCAAAAGTGATACAAATATGAGGTGCGTGTTTGCATGGGAAACAGGTGTCATCTCTTCATGGCGTTACATTTTGTACGTGTACTTCATCACGCGTTTCTCCGGGTGTCCTTATACTTCTTATCATGTTCTACAGCCTGATAGTTCATGGATTTTTGAGGTATCCATATTTGAGAGATTGGAAAATCTCTAGTTGCTCGTTTTGAGAAGATAATGAATTACTAGAAGCAGCGGAGCGTATTGATTCATATTTATCTGTTGAGTAAGAACGTCAGGTTTGAAGTCGTGGCGCTCTGCCAGGGACTGTTTGGAATTTGAATTACAGGCCTGCGTGTCTGTCATTTCATTGTCATTAAAAGGATACATAGTTTCATATAAATAGCTTTATGCACAGTGTGAACTGGGACGTGTTTGTGTTGGCAGGGCCTCAGGGACAGGTTTGTAAATAGCGTTTCTTGTAAAGGAGCACGGCACACCACTGTATGGTTTTCTGCAGAATCAACGTGTGCTAAACCGCGTTTAACGACGATTACAAACACATGAAAATGTTTCCATTATATTATTTGTTATGCTTTTTGCTATTTAGCGTGATATGTTGTCGGGTGTGATGTGTGACTTTAACGTCATATTATTCAGATTCTTAGGTTTATATTTGTGTTTTTCCACGCGTCATGCTAAATTCATACATGACTTCTCATTCAAGATTTTCCGCTCTGCCACTGAGGGTGAGGAGGGGAGTACGATGCTGTGTAGTACATTGAATTTGGCTTATTCATTATATAAATGACACATTGTGATTGACAGGCAGCCCTGAGGGTTTGTTAAATGAAACTGACGAAGAGGCGTGTGTCCTCCAGTTATGTGCTGCGTA
Source organism: Brotula barbata (assembly GCA_900303265.1). NCBI lineage: Eukaryota > Metazoa > Chordata > Actinopteri > Ophidiiformes > Ophidiidae > Brotula > Brotula barbata. The sequence continues at coordinate 16,875 of OMNV01029429.1, forward strand.
ACCTTAACAGGACCGTTCACCTTTGTAGTCAAACACGACTGCAGAGCAAGATTTAAGGTTGACAGTGTGTGACCATACACGCTCAATTTATTGATGCGTATCGTGTGTAAAACGGGGATATTGATTCTGCCATGAAAACAAGACCAGTTTGTGACGGGGCAAAGGTGACTGTGTTTGACCTGAGTCTTTAGCTCAACGTAAACACGCTGAGAATAAGAAGTATCTGCTCTGAAATGATCTCTCGGCCGATTTTGTAATGTCGGTTAATCTGAGATCTTTGCCGAGTCTGTTTTTGGTGGGATTTTCACTACTCTACTCCTACTTATTCAGACCTATAAGAGCATGTGCAAGCTGGCACTTGCTTACGCCATTGGTGTTTTCCTCCTCTGTTCCGCCGCCTCCGCCCCCCTGTGCTTGGCCCCGCGTGTTTAGAATGAAGTGAAATATGTGTGAAAGAGACAGCGCAAGAGAAATGTAGCTAGTTTACAGCGGGCCACAAGATGTGGAACATTTTCCGGGGCCATCTGTCCCTCGGAAAGGCTAACTTCTTAAGCCAAGACACGAGTCTCTTCGCCCAACAGAAGCACCGAGAGGTTAAATATGCTGCGAGGGAAAACTATAGATAAAAAGGAAATCAAGCAGAAGGAAGGATAGACCGACAAGAAACAACAGTGGAGGGGGAGGGACAGAGCAGCCTGGGGAGTTTTTGCGGAGGTGGAAGAAGACAGAAAGCAGGTGGATGTTTAGACAGAACGATAAGACAGCCGGGTTGACAGAACGCCTGATAAGCAGGCTGACTGTCAGGTTTGGCAGGCTGGCAGTGAAGCGAGAGAACAGGGCAGACAGATGGGTAAAAATGAATCAAGGCAGCTCAGAAATGGCAAGAGCACGCACCCGCTATTGAATCTGAGACTCTATTAATGTAGAGCTGCAGCGAATGCAAATCCAGACAATTCAATTCCACGTGTAAAGTAAAGTAGGACACCCAGGGCTGACAGTTGTGCCGAATGTATTTTGAATGTTACAGTAAAAGCCTGCGCGTCGTCCGACACGCCAGACGAGGAGGTGGAGACCTCCTTTTCCGCCGGGCCCGTTCTAAGTGTCCTCCATGCCCACTTCATGAGGGGGTTGACGGCTCCTGCTGCCGTGTGAACATTAGGAAGGACTACATTTGTCTCTCAAGCGCGTTTTTGTCTTTCCAACAGTCTTCGCTCATTTATATCCCTGCTTGGTATTACAATAACACGGAATTCATCCAGCTGGGACGAATCTTGAGTAGCATACGGCGGCCGTAACGCAGTATTATGATGACACCGGGGAGAGCTTATGTTGTCTTGTGTATCTTCCCTGCGACCGATGAGCCTTGTATTGGATAAACTCATTAGATTGATTGTACTGTGATGGGTGTGCTGCTATTATAAACAGAGTAGATTAAACCTCCCTCTCCTTTTTTTCCTTCCAGGTAAGCCCCAAAGCATCGAGAGCTCCGAGCGGGTTCAGCTGTCGGGGACGTACAACGTTCGGAAAGGGAAGCTCCAGCTACCGGTCAACCGCTGGACCAGGCGACAGGTTATCCTGTGTGGCACCTGCCTCATCGTCTCCTCTGTCAAGGACAGCCAAACGGGGAAGATGCACATTCTGCCTCTCATTGGAGGAAAGGCAAGTCATCATCACCAAAACTTTAAAAATCTGATTTCCTGGCCTTTTACGACAACGCCGTGCTCATTGGAACCATAAAACCATAATGTCATATCACCGGTGACCTGATAGCGTCGGCTTAATATCCTCTGTGAATGTCTTCCTGCTTAGTGAGGGTTGTCTCTGATGACATTGCACATTCAACAACTGTGTTGTCCTTCAGTGTGACATCCAGCAATGGCTCCCGCTTTGTTAATTTCAGCCCCAAGGTGAAACAGAAATTGGTAGAAGGCCAGTTTCACAAAGCCATAACGTGCGCCGCATTCCGCAATGGATGTCTTTGATTGTCCATTTCTAATCTGGAGTCGCAGCATGTTTCAATATTTACCTTAATGGATTATCATATTCACCTTGGTATCATTTAGACCTGTATCTCTGCTTCTCCGTGTTTAAATTGACTGCCTAAAAATCCATTTTCTCTGGCTTGGAGACATTTTTTTTTTTATTCCTGTAGAGTGAGAGAGAGGCTCTGGTAATGCTCTTTATCCTTTTATTGCTTTACGACTCTGTGTGTCTTCAAGGCCATTGAGAAGGCTCTAAGGCTCTCCTAAAAAGCCTTTTCTATCTACCGGCCCGTCACAATAGATGCTCCATATGTTTCCACTCCCAGTTTTTCAGAACACGAGACCCCTGTTTATCTATTCGTTCACCCAGAGCTGGTGCACGTATGAATGTGTGTGTTTGTATATTTCTAACATTTCTTGTAAAACACCACAAGCTGTCGGTCCATGAATCCATGCTTGTCTAAAAAATTTGACATGCGTGCTTTTATTCTTTTACGCACACGTGCTCTTTGCGTGGTCATATGTGTCTCACATGTTCATGAGTGTATTTGTGCTTAACTGACTTTGACTACCCTCCGGCCATTAGACATCTTAAGCTAAAGTAGCGTTAATATCCTTCAGTCGGATATAAACAAACCTACTTATGTATGAGTCAGTCCTTCCTCTCTTTTTATTGTCCAACTCTTATCGGTTATCGTTTCTATTCAGATCCTGGGATAAGACTTGCCAGCATTTGGTTGTGCGTCACGGGCTCTAATGAAATTGTGTTGCGTTGTGTTTTTTTTTTGTTGTGGCGTAGGTGGAGGAGGTGAAGAAGCACAATCATTGTTTGGCCTTCAGTTCAGCGGGGCCTCAGAGTCAAACGTACTACGTCAGCTTTGACAGCTTCACAGAACACCTGCGCTGGCACAGACATGCTGCCAAGGTATAGTGTGTGTGTGTGTGTGTGTGTGTGTGTGTGTGTGTGTGTGACCAGCATATGCTTCACATGCAACAATACTTGTTCATCATTTGAACTGTACAACATATTTAAACACGCATGGTTGCAAGTATGAAGATACGGCTTCAGCAGTAATCACATGACATGATGTTATCGCTGGAGGCCAGCAAGATGGACAATGTCAGATTCATTGCTGCATTTGTCGATGGTCGTCTAATGCCACCGCTGGTTTGAGTCCCTCAGACAGAGCGGCACAGCTGGTTTTTCAGACGCTTTACAGAGCGACGGTCAGAAACAATCACTCATTTTGTGATTGATGTCCCATGATTGCAAAGCAAGTGGCGGATAACTGAAATAAACAAACGTATTATTACATAATATTAAGGCAGAACGTACACCACACAGCAGCAGTTGGTACTTTGTACATTACACTGACGCCCGGTGGTCAAGAAGAACAACTCCCAAGATGTCCTGAATACATCTAACAACAGTAGGATAGAATTTGGCAGATTTGCCAAAAGGTCGTGCACGTGTTAGATCACGTCAGTTGCAATATTATCACAAAAGCTTTATGGCAATGTGATTTATTTATTTATTTTTAAATATAGTGCAGGCCTTTACTGTGGCCTAGCAGGAAGTGTCTATGCGGGCACTCGCACATGAAACACACTTTCACATAGTGATAAATGCCACTCATGGCTCTCTGTCTTTTCTCATTTGAACTCAAGTAGGCCATAGCCACAAAACCTCTTTTCTAAATATTAACAGGGACACTCATGTCACCAGCGCCCAGAGGGCCACTCAGAATAGAAGCCTGGATAGAAGCAGCACGTGCCCCAGTGACTACGGATGAGCCTCTGGCCAACTCTGCTCTGACAGACTAGAGTAGACCATCTCGAGTAGAATAGACCCTCAAGACAAGTTTGAGTGGTTGAACTGGACTGTCAGTTCAGATGTCAGACGCCGTGTTTCCTGAGACCTGACACCTGGAGGTCTACTCCTTAATGTGTCTGCATTCCGCTAGGTTAGACAACGATGCAGCGTGTGATGTTCGATCACAGGTTGGACTTTCCCCTGACCCCTCCTAACTCTGTAATCCTAAAACGATTAGCAAAGAAACGGCCTTTTGACCCTTTAATGGCAGGCTGCACAGATATGCACACAGAGTAGAGCTGTTAAGTCTCCCAGCCGTAAAGATAGTCTTGTTTAACTCCAGGTTTCTCTCTTCCTGTCCCCTCCCTCTTACTAGATGGTGTCCCAGAGGATCAACTCGGTAGATCTGTCCTGCTGCAGTTTGGAGCAACTTCCTCCTAACCTGTTCTACAGTCATGACCTGACCCACCTCAACCTCAAACACAACTTCCTGCCCGCAGACCAACGACTGCAGCAACTGCAGAGGTACAATACTGTTGTGAACCTAAACACGCCTAAGGCTAAACCACGAGGGGAGGAGCGGGAGGGGGACAGGAAAAAAATGTGAGACGAGACTTCGGAGGTTTAACCGGAGGAGACGCCACAGGTCAAGGAGACAATTTGATGTTGTTTAGACAACAGTATCTTCTCATAATACCTACAGGGACTGGGCTTGGGCGATGTAAAGCCTGACATCATTTAACAAAGCTGAACGTGGCCACAAGCAGGGCTGGCCTCTGGCATTAAGGGCCAGACCCAATTTGGATGAGACAAGACACTGACACAGCAAGGCTTCATTTGGACACAGCAGGTCATGGCTGGCTGGTTTGGACAGCTTTTGTGTTAGCCTGCAGATTGTAGGCCATCGACCTGAGCAGTCGAGGAATGGGGCCGTTGCCACGCAGGGACCAAAGAGGCTGGCCAGGGCGATGATGTATCAGGCTAGGCCAAATGAGTCCAATGTCTGGACAGAGCCCAGAAGGGTTCTGTCTGCAGGGAAGCTTTTAATGTGCCTGTGCTCCCTCACTCTCTCTCTCCCTCGCTCTCTGGGCACCATCTGCTGCATGCTCGTCATGCTCCCAGATTAAAGGCCACAGCCAAGACGTGTGTGTATGTGTGCTCACACATGTTTTATAATTTAGCGATGTGAATACCATGTCTGATCGTTGGTAGGAAATATTTGGGGAATGGAGCGTTTTCCTCCTGGGTGTACGAGTGGGGGAGATTGCTTGTGTGGGTTCAAAGTATACAGAGCGTTTGGCACAGCATTGTAATGTAATGACAGGAGTGTGTGTATGTGTGTGTGTGCATCTTTTCAGCACGTGTGTGTTATGAGTAGGACGGCAGGATTTCGTAATTCCCAACTGTAGTCATTCTCTGAGTCATCTTTATTCATTTAGTCTCAAAGTGCCATTGAGGAAGAGTCCTCATTTATTCATGGAGTTACACACCAAAAAAGAAACAGAAACAGTCAATTAAAATAAATCAATAAAGCCAAAAATGAAAAAAAAAAACCTAATCACCAAAGTGCTAAAAACAACACATCACCATTAAAATTAATCGCTGTGAAATGTTGGTAGCGAGGAGCTCAAATCGCGCTGATTGTGAAACAAAAATTGGAAAACTGATTTCATGACCTCGTTTAATTGCTCACTCAAAAAAAACAACGAAAGCATTTCCGACCCAGAAAGCAGTTTGCAGAAATAAGAATTTCTCCATTTTTACCTATTCTATTTTATCTAAATGGGTTTTTCTCAATTTCCATTTTTGGCAGAACTTTGCCTGCATGCAGGCGGTTAAACAACTTTGGCCGCAGTCGGCAACTGATGCCGTGTCCCGTTTAAAGGAAGCAAAATGTGCTGACGTATCACAACATAAACAATGCAAAAGATACCGTAAGCCTATATGTAGCCCTGCTGATAGCGGTTTCCGAACGAGTGTCGGACACATGTCCTTTCCTGACACAGACACTTATTTCAAAATACCTCCTCTTCGTTCCTGACTGTGATAAATTAGCGGATGTGTGTCAGCATGTGTGTGTGTGTGTGTGTGTTTTTTTGCTATGATTGCCCTTTCTGTCTGTTACTATTCCAGGAGTGAAGGGGTGTAATATAAGAGCTCATCAAGTTACTCTCTGATCCTGAGGATGATTACTTGTTCAAATGATAATAAGAGAGAAATAAGTAGTTTTATGTTCCTCGTGCAGCCACACAGCCTCCCTGGTGGTTTTGACGTATCTGACGCTGTCGTTAGTGAGAAAGAGATTAATCAAATGCATGGATATGTAGCAGAACCACTTAAATAATCACTTAACCCTTATGTGATTTGGTGAAGAAAATCGTAGAAGTCTCCCTCTCTCTCTCTCCCCCTCCCTCTCTCGCTATCTCTGTCCCTCTCTCTCTGTCCTTCTCTCTCACTCTGGGTGATTTGCCAATCAGATATGAATAATCAGTTGTCTCGGATACCAGCCCTGTCCTTTGTCATGGAACTACCTTCCCAGCATGCAGCTCTCTAAATAGAGGTCACTGCCGCCATCCCGTTCATACAATTGAACCTTTGGCCTGTTTATTTACATATTTATGATACTATAATAATTTGTTGTGAAGGAAATGAGGTCACGGAGAGGGATAATATACGTACGTGCCAAACAGAAAGTTGTCGCACAGGTGTGATCTTGGCGGAAAAGAATGATGTGATGATCGGTAAAACCAAGGTCAGGGTGTTTGAGGAAGAGCACGAGCATTAGTCGGCAGATTGCAGAGGTGATTTTTATAGTGGAATTTCCCACACAGACCCCTCCCTCTGCCTTCAGGAGTCACCCTCACGAGGAGTTACGGTTACTGGGCCACCCTAATCAATAGTCCTGACATCTCCGTTTCTGTTTTCCATCAACATGATTTGCTGTAGGGGCTTCTGTGTGTGTGTGTGTGTGTGTGTGTGTGTGTATGTGTTTGAGATAGAGAGGAAAATCAAGTATTGCCAGTTTAAGCAGCTGCTTTAGCCTCCTTATCAGCCCACAGTGCTAATGTGGCACACTGCCCATCTTCAGCCTGCCACGGCTGCTGTCTGTGCACACGATAGGTGAGAGCTGGCGTGTGCGTATACGCTTGCAAGAGAATAAATAAAAGACAGAGCGAGAGAGTCACTTCCCCTGCTTTCGTATTCCCTCGGCGCCCTAACCCCTCTGAAGGTCACCTCTCAGTCGTGCCTCTGGTCAGTCGTGTTTGAATGAATAACAGCCGCCAATGCCGTGCGTGTTTGCACAACAACCCGAGGTTTACTCTGCTACTACAAAGGAAGGTTTTGTTTATGGGTGAGCTGATGCTGACCATGCATGTTTAAACAAGTTCTGAGATTAAATCTTACATTTTCAAACATTTCCTATTAATGCATCCATCAATATATTTATGAGGAACTTCTATTATCGTGCAATATTAATGTTGACAAGACAACACAGCGCTCCAGTGGCTTAAGCTCATCTCATCTCCTCTCCCGTGTTTTCTCCCTCCAGATTTTCTCGTTTGCGGAGCCTCAACCTGTCCAATAACCAGCTCGGCCAGTTCCCCGCGGTCATCTGCGACATTCCCACCCTGACGGAGGTCAACCTCAGCTGTAACTACCTGACCTGTGTGCCCAGCTCTGTGGGCGCGATGAGCAAGTGAGTACAGTGGGAAGTTACTGATGATGCCTCAGAGCTCAGCTCTTGTTTGGTAGAAGACAAAAAAACAGACACACAAGAAGCGGCGTTTATTTAAACAGATCGATATCACACATGGCATTGCCCTTTGAGACATACGGTACTTCAAAGGGATTGACAGCGCGCACACGCACACTCACACGCACACACGCAACAGCCGCAGCAGCAGCAGTTCACAACCCAGCAAGGAAAAACATCCTGAAAAGTATGGAAAAAATAGAAAAGGCTTGAGGAGAATCGAGTGTAAAATTGTAGCAATAATGGAAAATACATAATAAAAACAACCCAGAATTTTCCGACAGATTCAAGCCTCATTGATTCTAATAAAAGTGAATTAGTGAGATAATAATGTGTGCGAGTGAGTGCAGAATTATGACGAATTGGATTTTTGCCATTGTGGTGTTCTCTCTTACCCTCGAACGTTGTTCCTCGCGTGACACAAAAATAATATTCGGTTCACATGGTCGTGGTGAAACTGTGCCAACTGTCTCGCATCCTGGTTCTGGGCAATTACTTTTAAGGAGACAGAGCTGAGCAGAGACTGTTTTGAAATGGATTAAGACTCCGGTGGGCCCCAGTACCGACCGTGGAAAAGACATAGAACTCATTTTTCACAGGAGTGTCAGCAAAATGCCAAACGTACGATGAAAAATGTAAATTCAAATGCCTTAATTATGTTTATGGAATCGGTGTTTACCCAGGCATTACAGCGAAGGATACATAGTTTGACTAAACAATTATATCACAAGGTCAGCTCGGAACAGGCTCGGGTGGGCAGGGAGAACATTTTATTAATCCCAGTGGCAGAAAGCTCTGTTTGTGCAAGTCATGTCACAGAAGGATAGAACACACAAAGTCTGCAGAAATAAAAATAAATAAACAAATTACACTAAGTAAAGTAAACTAAAAACAATTAGGCACCGTAGCAATGATTAATGTGGTCAGTCCTCCTTTTGAGCCACACGCAGAGGCATGTGGGCGAGAAGCGATCCTAATCTACAGGAATGATCATGAACACCTGTAAATTCCTCTAGTCACCATTAGGGCTCTTGTGTTGTTACTGCCACCTGCTGGACATTAATCAAACTGATAATGATGGCTGGGATGGTTGAGTTTCTCCCCGGTGGGCACTCCGTCATCGGCTGTGTGTGTGCGCGTGTGTGTGTGTCACTACAGGGACAGTTGTTGCTTACAATTCTCGTGATTGTTCTACCCATCATTTGTTCCCCGAATGCCTCATTTCACATCTCGTGTTCCCCGTGCAGCTTGCAGACATTCCTGTTGGATGGCAACAGTCTGGACGTGCTGCCCAACGAGCTGGGTTCCCTCCAGCGGCTGAGCTACCTGGGCCTTTCCTTCAACCGGTTCAGCCTGGTGCCCCAGGTGCTGGAGAGGTTGACCTCCATGGAGAAGCTCTGCATGGCTGGAAACAACCTGGAAACGCTCACGCTCCAGAACTTCAGACTCCTCCGCGTCAAACACATCGATCTACGGTATGGATTCCTGCACGTTAAACACAAAATGAGATATGACGGTCGTCATGCGCGGCCGTGCTGCAGATTGCCTGACGTTAATAACACAGGAAATCACAGCGTTGTCATGGCCAAACATCGCTGTGACCGTCCAGTCATGCGTGCCCTAAGTGATGTAATGAATGACACGTGCTAGCCCACTAATGATGACAATAAAAACAGTAAGACCAAACCTAAACAAGGCCAGAAAGCCAGTCAGCACGGAATTTGGAAATGATTTGCTCATATTGGCTCCATCAGTTGTCTTTCCACTGTTTAGAAAAGCAAAGTGCCAGGGTGACTTGCGCTTTTTCCAGTTAATGCGTGACTCCGTCTCACGTTGCTGTAAAAACATGTTCCAACACGGTGTTCTTACCTCTTTGGACAAAGATCACTCGGTTCTGCTGCCGATAAAGTGTTGTTGTTCTGTTCCTGGTACTCTTAATGTCCAGAAACAGATGAGAAAATAAGGTTATAGGCGGCGTGGGAGGGACCAAACTGTACACTTATTTAGTATTTGTCTTTTACGGTTATTTGATATGGAATCAAAACTATAAATCACGGCACCAAATGCAACAACAACTTTCCAGGTCACCCCCCGCTCCCCTCCCCTTTGTTGAGACCCAAAGAAATTGCAGAATAGACCAGGCAGCAGCTGAGCCGTGTTCCCTGTGCACTTCCGTCTGAGTGAACTGCCTCTCCGCTTCCACTGTCAGGTTGAATAAAATCTCCAGCGTGGTGCCCGACGAGCCTGACCTGCTCAGACACGTGACCCAGCTGGACGTGAGGGACAACAGGCTGAAGGAGCTGGACGCCTCGGTCTTCCCCAGGCTGGAGGTGCTCCACTGCGAGAGGAACCACATCAGCAGCCTCAAGGCCAAAGGTTGCTTGCTGAAAGGCATCTACGCCTCCAACAACGGTGGGTGTTTTTTGCGGGACGGTTGTTAGGCCTATAAATCTTCTCCAGCAGGTTGACGGCGTGGTGAGAATAACAAATCTCCTCCCGTCACAACCACATCTGCAAAAGTGAAGTCAGGTGTTTGTTGTCCTGGTGTTTCCGGGTGTCTGTGATGTATGACTCAAATATGAGGCTTCTATGTCTCTGCATAACTTTTTTTATTGCACCCCATGTTCCTCTCTCCACGTGCATCATTTTTCTTGTCAGTGCCGTAGCCTCATTGTCTCACTCCATCATTCCCCAGCAACACGTCAGACACACTCACGCACACACTCAGCATTTCCCTCCGTTTCCTACCTGTTTTTGTCATTGACCGTGTCAGTCCTTGCCGGCGCTGTAGGTTAATGTGTTTGGGTTTCTCTCCACAGAGCTGCAGCAACTGGATGTGAGTCCTGTGCCCTCCAATCTTAGTTACATGGATATCTCGAGGTGAGAAAAATCCCAAAAGTGCACACACACACAGCCGCAAAAAGAATGCAGCACTAATTTGAGCCAAAGAGAAAGTGTGTCAAAAATGTAGCTCATTTACAGTACGTCCTCTCTGCCCTACAAAAGAAAAGTGAGAGAGAAATGCTCAGCTTGCAGCCGGAAAAAAAAAATGCTTCAAAAGGTTTCGTACGATTATAACTTTAAAAGTATTTGAGGAAGTGTGGTGAAATTTCAATTCAGGAGGCTGTCAACCTTGCCCGTTGACATCAGACTTTAATAATGTTGCACTGCTATTGTATTCTGCTTCTTCATAGTGTGTTCAAAAAGAAAGGAAAGCAAAGAAACACCAAAAACTCAAGTTGTTTTTCAAAATGAAATAGCTTTATTGTGGTAGATTAAGGATAGAATGAACATGTATTTGTATTTTGATGTGTAAGTACATACTGTCTGTGTATACACATTTGTCGCTTGTATGCAAAGCCTTTGGATTTGACGCTAAAATACAGATGAACAACAGAACTCAGAATGCAAGGTGTTTTCAATCACGTAGACGGCAGCACCAGAAACCGAAATTCCCGTAAACAAAGTCGTGACCAATTTCGCAGTGTGCACTCCACAGCACAAACATCGCTCTCCTGCACACCATCTCCCAGTATATCGTAGAGCACAGACTCGCTCATCATCATCATCATCATTATCTCTCTCTATCTCCTCCGCCAGGAACCACATGGAATCCTTACCAGACTGGCTGTGCGAGGCTAAGAAGCTGGAAGTCCTGGACGTGAGCCACAACCTCATCACGGAGCTCCCGGCGCGGTGAGTCTGTCTCCTTTCAGCCACGTGTTCCCAGCCTGTAAATAGAATAGTGCATTATGTCTCTCTGCCCTTTGCCGGCCAGTCGTCTACTCCCCACAGAGCCTCATAAATCACCCCGATAGTCTGTTACCTCTGCAGCAAGTCTCCATTCTCCTCCTCTTTAGAAACCTCGTTAGATGGTGGCTTTGGATGCTTCTTCATCGGTTGCTCGCCGGCTCTTTCAACTTCTGTCCATCCGCTAGTTTCCCTTTCATTTTTCTTTCTTTCTTCCTTTCTTCTCATCTTTCTTTTCTCTTATTGTGTGCAGATCTGTTTTTTTACACGTTAAGTGTCAAGGATGATGAATTTCAGCTGCAGGCCCCACTAGAGGCACTGCTACTTTCTGTTTTCACATCCTCGTCGGCCTTATCATCATCCTCCTCCAGCTCTAATTCCAACATATCTTATTTATAACCCACTCATCTTCAAACCTATCCATCCAGCTAATCTGTATTTTTCTTCATCTAATCCATCCAATATTTCAATCTTTCACCTTGACAACAATGGATACATGTTTTGTTTTTTTGCTGCAGGTTGTTATGCAGCAACAGTCTGAGGAAGCTGAGTGCAGGACATAACCAGTTGCAGAAGCTGCCTGAGAGGGTGGAGCGCCCTCTGCTGGAGGTTTTGGACGTACAGCACAATCAACTGGTGGAGCTTCCCTGCAACCTGTTCCTTAAATCTGACAGGTAGCATCAATTTTCACCCTGGGTGTGATTTGTTTCTCCGAGCTAATGCGACGAGCGTCTGACAGGGATATTAACTGTAAGAAGAATGGGATTTAAAAGAGGAGAAGGCAAATAAATTGTGCAGCTTTGACATCAGGATGGAAACAACAACACAAACATTGGTATTAGAATTAACAATTAACTATCAATATTCTGCATCTCACTTTCAGCCTGCGTTCCCTAAATGCATCAGCCAATAAGTTGGAGCACCTGCCTCCCTCCAGCCAATCGGAGGAGAGCCACAGCATCCTCCAGGAACTCTACCTGACCAATAACCGGCTGACGGACAAATGCGTACCCATGCTCACGGGCCACACACACCTCCGAGTGCTACACATGGCCTACAACCATCTCCAGACCTTTCCAGCCAGGTACAGAAGTGTTCTAACGCTCATCTCAGTCTCGTACAGGCTCTCTGTTCACTCGCTGACTAGTTTTCCCATCATCCCTCAGTAAAATGGGCAAACTGGAGGAGCTGGAGGAGGTGGACCTGAGCGGGAACATGCTAAAAACTGTGCCCACCACAATCATGAACTGTCGGCGGATGCACACACTCATCGCCCACTCCAACGCCATCGAGGTCTTTCCTGAGGTCATGCAGCTGATGGAGATGAAAGTAGGATGATAGCACGTCATTTCTCTGTGTCTCTGGAAACACGTACTGTATGTGCATATGTGTGAGTATTTACAACTTCTCCTCTGTGGTCAGTGTGTGGACCTGAGCTGTAATGAACTGACTGAGATCAACCTGCCAGAGAATCTGCCACCCAAACTCCAGGAGCTGGATCTGACCGGAAATCCTCGCCTCAACCTGGACCACAAGACTCTCGAGCAACTAAAGTATGTCCTTTTTAGAGTTACTGCATCGCTCCTGTTCTCTCTTCTGTACCGAGTGTAGATAACGTGTCCAGATGAAGTTTTTACCTGTCCTTTTTGTTATTTCAGCAACATTCGCTGCTTTCGTATCGATCCGCCTCCAACCTTTTCATCAAATGAGACATCTGGTGGGCCTGCTGTGTGGAGTCATGGTTACACGGAGGCATCGGGTGTGAAGAACAAGTGAGTTCAGTCGCGCTGAAAAACACAACGGCATCATAACGGTCCAGTGAAATCGCATCAATCGAAAGATCAAGAGAACTGTTACAGGAACAGATGAGCTTTCAACTATATTTTCCATTTTATTTTCCACACACTCACCCGTTGCGTCTTTTCTCTTCAGACTGTGTGTTGCAGCCCTTTCAGTAAACAGCTTCTGTGGGAGCCGGGAAGCCCTGTACGGCGTGTTTGACGGGGACAGGAACGTGGAGGTGCCCTACCTTCTGCAGTGCACCATGAACGACGTGCTGGCCGAAGAGCTACATAAGACCAAGAGCGAGGAAGACTACATGACCAACACCTTCCTCGTCATGCAAAGGTACAACAGCAGCAGCATTCTCTTTTTGTTAAGTATAGTTCACCAACCTCTCATTTCCAAGTCATCCATCACGCCGCATGTCTGATCTCCGACAGGAAACTGGGAACCGCAGGGCAGAAGCTCGGCGGCTCGGCAGCGCTCTGTCACATTCGGCACGACCCCACCGACCCCGGCGGCTGTTTCACCCTGACGGCTGCCAACGTGGGCAAGTGCCAGGCCATTCTTTGCCGTGATGGAAAGCCGCTGCCACTGTCGCTGCTTCATAACGTAGGCCTTGAGGAGGAGTACCGTCGGATCAGGCAGCACAAGGCAATCATCACCGAGGTAAAGATCCTTGAAAGCATCCGTCAAAGCCGAGGACGGAAGGATGAGGAACTATCGCAAGCGTGTGATACTAAGCTGCCATTTAGTAATTTTAGGTGCTTGATTTCTTGTAAACTGCATTAGCTCATCGTTTGTTTTTGCTTTTCTAACAGGACAACAAGGTGAACGGCGTAACGGATTCTACCCGAATCATGGGATACTCCTTCCTGTACCCATCCGTCATCCCCTGTCCCTACGTGCAGACCGTCACTCTCACCCCCCAGGACGAGTTCTTCATCCTGGGCAGTCGGGGCCTTTGGGATGCCGTCTCTCCCACCGAAGCCGTGGAGGCGGTTCGGAACGTCCCCGATGGCCTGGCTGCCGCCAAGAAGCTGTGCACGCTGGCGCAGGGCTACGGCTGCACCGACAGCCTCAGCGCCGTGGTGGTCCAGCTCAGCGTGAGCGAGGACTGCTGCTCTTGCTGCTGTTCCGAGCCTCCTCAGCCTCCTCCCAGCCCCGGCTTGGGCTCCTATCCGCCCTCTTCCTCTGCCATTAAGGAGCGGCCCCTGGGGGCCCAGGACGGCTCCCTGCCCGTGGCCCCCTCCTCCTGCAGCGAAATCAGCAGCGAGATCAGCACCAGCGAGATGAGCAGCGAGGTGGGCTCCACCGCCTCGTCCGACGAACCGGCGCAGAGTTCCTTGGTGCTGCTGCACGATCAGCCCCACCACCCTCACCTCCACCTGCACCATCAGGCCCACTCCCTGTCCTTACTGCACCAGCAGGCACACGCAGCCACACAACCCTGCCAGTACCTGTTCCCCGGCTCGGAGCTCCACTTGACCCGCAGCTGCTGCGCCCTGCATCCGGCCTGTCTGGCGGGCTCCTTCCAGAGGCAGCTGTCCAACGCCACCTTCTCCAGCGCCCTCTCCGACAATGGGCTGGATAGTGAGGATGAGGAGCCCATCGCTGGGGTTTTCTCCAACGGGAGCCGCGTGGAGGTAGAGGCAGACGTCCACTGCCTTAAATCGGAGTCGTTACTGCCCCAAACAGCACCGCCGTCGTCTGGTCAGGAGCGCAACCTGCTGCCTCTGCCCCCGCCGCCTCCACCGCCGTGCACCCCCGAGCCTGTGGAGGAAGGGGCCGACATGAGCCTCGGGGAGGTCGAGAACGGGCTGGAGAGAGACGAGTCGTGGCACGCAGGCGGCGGCGTGGGAGGTTGGGACGGCGGAAAGATGGCGGCTAAGAGGAGAGGTAACGGTTCGGTGGCACCCCAGGAAAAGAGTCACAACCTGATCGAGGTGGCCGCTGACGCACCCTCGAAGAAGCCCGGGGGCTACTTCACCGCCCCCGCCCAACCCGACCCAGACGACCAGTTCATCATCCCGCCGGAGCTGGAGGAGGAGGTGAAGGAAATCATGAAGCAGCATCAGCAGAAACAGCAGAAGCCGACCGGGAGCGATCAGCCTGCAGATTACTTTGACACGCCTCTCTGAACAACAGCAGCATTAACAACAACAACAACAGCAACAACAGCAAAGGCTCCGTCTCCCCTCCACCTGCAGCCTACACCCAACACTACCGTCAACCTAACCACTCTGATTTTCCAGTATATGGACACAGACTATTTACTTTTCTCACAAGGCTGTAAAATGCACAGGGGAAAGTTTCAGCCTACGTTTTTGTTATTTTTCCATGGCCTTTCAGTTCCCAGGGGCCTTACGCAGCCTCATCACTGAAGAAACATGCACTGTAAAACTGCTCCACACCTTCGATCCAAGCAGCTTATCAAACTAAACAAGCAACTGAGCCCTTTAATGTTACCCGATCCTCTCGAGAACCCTGCGGACCCAGCTCCCAGTGGCCATGGTCGTGTCTTTGGCAGACTCCGGAACCATTTTTTTTACATTAGAGAACCAGCTGAAGATGTACTCAAACACTAGTCTATTTGCAATAGTGTTAGCTTGCTACGACACTTGTTAATATGAATAACAATTCCATGGTTTGTTTGTTTTGTTTTGTTTTGTAAGAACTTACCATATCTTTTAATGTGAAAGTTGCTGAAAGAACTTTTTAAAATCAGAGAGACGTATTCTTTTTATTATCAGTGAAGTATATTGAATGGTACACCAGTAATACTACAAATAACTGTTGTAGATAGGGCACTTAAAATACTGTATTTCTTCAGTAAATCGTGGCTCATGGCCTGTAAAATGGCATAGAATTTTTTTTGTAGAAATTTAAAAAACTAACTCCTAGGAGTTGCATACTCTTTATGGTGACTCAGTCACTTTTACTAATCTTCTCTGAGAGAAATGGTGATTTTTTTTTTTTTTCCCAATGATTGTAAATAAGAGAAACGTATACTGATGCTTTTAAAGGAACTGCATACCTGTATGTCGGTGAAGGTTTTAGTCGTAGGGAGGATGCTGTTCTGGAGGAAGGCCCCTGTATAATCCAATGTTAAACCACAAACACAGACACCCCCCCCCACACACACACACACACACACTCTCTCACAAGCACACGCGAGGGTATATCAGATACCCCCACGTGTGTGTGTGCAAGTGTGTCCAATTACAGAAACGTGTTCTGTTTGCTCCATTTTGTTTGATTGTGATGTCCTGTAGTCATCACTGTATCTAATGCACATTACTAATAATGGTTTCGCATGCACGCACATACATTCAAACACAAAAGCGCACACCCACACACACACACACAAACGTTAATCCCACCTCCCTCCTACAGTAACTGTTATCACCGGCATGACTGTGTCAAGTTCAGTTGTACAAACAAATATATCTATTTGGAAAACAGACAACACAGATGTTCCTGTATTTGGTATAATAAATTTTAAATTTGTGAATATAAGTCACATTGTCTAACACTTGTTTTCAATTGTGAACTGAAAATAGAGCGATTCAGTACTTGTGATGAACAATACTAAAAAGTGTGTTTTTACATTAATTGGCCAGAGGGGGGCAGTGTAGTTATATAGTACAAACTTTGACTTCTGTATGCAAAATCTGAGAAAAATTACATTTATCTGATTTAATTACAATTCTTTCTAAGTAAGTACTTTTTTTTTTTTAGCCAGCTGTTATCTCCCACTCTTGTTCTCCATGATCAGTCTTTAGTGTAGAATCTCGCATACTTTTTCTTCACACAAATGACACTGACTGCTGTAACTACCAGCATGACTGCCAGCACAGACAGAGAAGAAGAAAGTGCCAGTGTGGTTTTGTCCATGAGGTAGCCAATGTACTGACAATGGTTGCCATAATACCACCAGTCCTCGCCCGCCGGGCACCTGCAGGACACATACCATTCATTGAGTTATTTAAAGTTCCCCAGGACAACTATAATCAGAAATCAAGATGAGGATCAAAACACCCTGGAAGCTCAAAACCGAAGCCCCGTCTTCCCCAAACTGTCTAATAGAGTTCCCAAAAACCTCAAGAGGAGCAGACCTGGCAAATATTAATAATATAATATCTACAGCGTACAGTGTTATTGGGCACGTGATGATTTTTTTCTTAAATCCCAGAATTCACTCTGTAGTGAAGTGAACACATTACCTGCACGCAGGCTGTCCGTTATCGTCCACGCAGACGCCATCGTTCTCACACTTTACGTTGAAGCAGGGACCAGAGGGCACAGGGTGGAGATGAGACACATCTGTATGAGGACAGAAAAACATCGTAATCCTGATTGGAGCTTTTTACCAAAAAGTAGCTATTATATTCATAGATGTATCATCATTTTTCATGATATAAAGTTTTGCGTTAAACGTTTGCGTTCTCACCCTCCATGGTCAGGAGAAAGATGGCGTCGCCTCCCTTGATGAAATTCCTGCTCTTGGCTCTGAGGTGACTGAGATACACCAAAGTGCCAGATCCCGGTCCGCGGAAATACTTGCTGCCGTCGGCGTCCGTGACTTCAACTCCCACCTTGCGAGGGTCGTCCCAGATGAAAATGGTGGAATCTGGCGTGGAGCCTATTAACGGACATCAGCGTAAATATTCTTTACTTTCTGGTTATCGGAAGTCATGCGTTGATTTTAGGTTAAGATTTAAAACGTCGTCTGCACCTGTGACGTTCAGGGTGGGGTCGGTGGTGACGCTGCGCTGGTTGGACATGCGCTTCTGGATGTGCGGGTGCTGGTCCATCAGCATCATGGTCATCTGTTTCCACGGACACGGCCACGTCTGCCCCGTGTCTCCTTTACGGGCCACCAGATGGGCGAAGGCCGACAGCTCGCCGGGCACGTCGTCCTTACCACGGGGGTACAGGCTCATTTGGAAGGCGTAGCCCTCCTTGGAGGTGAAGGGGGGGCTGTAGATGGCCGTGTTTGGCGGCGTGTTCTCCATGAGGTGGCTGAAGTTCTTCACCCGCCACGCAAATTCTGGGCAAGTGGTCTCGGATAGATTAATGTCGTCCAGGGACAGTCCCCCTGCTGCGGGCCCAGACGCTCCCTTTGTCCCCTCAAACACGACGCGGAATTTGGTTTTGACGGCCAGACTCACGTGGTGTAGCTGCCACAGGTCCTGGGGGGCTCCTGTTACATCACAGGAGAGAACGGTCGCATCCCAACAACAACAACAACAACAACAACAACTCTGACGGTGTTTGAACGGCTGGGAGATGGAAGGCCGAGTCACGCTCACCGTCTACGACGTGCACCAGCTGCAGTTTTCCCTGAGCGTCGACTTTGTCGTACACACGCACGTAAATCTTCAGTGCGTCCGCCGGGCCGCCGCTGTTGTAGTAGAAGAACTGAAGACACTGGAAGCCTCGTTTGGGGTAAAGCAGCCTGCTCTCCAGGAGAGCCGTGTCCCCAACGCTGGCTGAGCTGGTGTTGAAGTGCATGAAGAAGCCCGAGTCTGGAGGCCGACAGAAGAATACATGTAAGAAAACAAACAAACAAACAAACAAATAACATAATCTGATAATCATTGGATAAGAATGTCCAACATTCACCCATCAGCAGAGATGGAATGTTTGCATTTAGACTTCTATCTCTACATCGATCCATCGATCCATCTATCTGTCTCTACGTCTATCATCTATCATCTATTTGTCTATCTGTCTCTACATCTATCATCTATCTGTCTATCTGTCTCTACATCTCTCTCTCTCTCTCTCTCTCTCTCTCTCTATCTATCTATCTATCTATCTGTCTCTACATCTCTCTCTCTCTCTATATCTATCTATCTATCTATCTATCTATCTATCTATCTATCTATCTATCTATCTATCCATCTCTCTACATCTATACATCTATCTGTCTCTACATATCTCTCTCTCTCTCTATCTATCTATCTATCTATCTATCTATCCATCTCTCTACATCTATACATCTATCTGTCTTTATATATCTCTCTCTCTCTCTATCTATCTATCTATCTATCTATCTATCTATCTATCTATCTATCTATCTATCTATCTATCTATCTATCTATCCATCTCTCTACATCTATACATCTATCTGTCTCTACATCTCTCTCTCTCTCTCTATCTATCTATCTATCTATCTATCTATCTATCTATCTATCT